>JAOEHT020380248.1:0-17644 GCA_025448195.2 Parazoanthus atlanticus | reverse complement strand
TAAATTTAGGTGACTGGGCACCCGAAATAACTATAAAGAGCTAATCTAGTCGGGTGCCCATTAAGTAGTAATTAAATGTTAGAAAAGGAAAGAAAAGAAGAAAAAGTCGTTTACACATAAAAACTAAATAAACTAAATAATATACAAAAAACTAAATATACAAAAAAACTAAATAATATACAAAATCTCACAAAATCCATAAAAGAGAAACTGAAAAACTTGAACAAAGCAATTTGCTTAAGCATACTAGTTGCTAGTAATGTGATCCAAGCGCATGCTAAACATATTTTTTACAGCTGAAAGTCAGGACTTGCTAGTGGTGTTACATCAAAGATCGCAACGGAATCGGCTAATGTGGTTATGTTAGGAAATGTGTCCGTGGAAATCCAAATTCAGCAAGAATTGAATTTATCGGACTGATGAGAATTAGCAGACCATCAGTATAGTGGCCATTCATCAGTAATACACGATTTTTTTTCCTAATTCACAATCATATTTGTTCTATTCCCTTGTGGGACAAAAAGTCATTACTCGGTCAAATGCTGGTTCAATAATTCAAAATAATCATCATAGTTTACTCCCACAAGGGAATGGAACTGAAAAAATGCATGGTGTATTTCATGAGCGTTCTGATGAAAATTCATATATATAACAGACACAGCAAGAATTTTGAGAACCTGTAGTTTTGCTTTTGAAATCAAATATAGCCAAACGATAGACAGTGATGGAAGAACGGCGAAACTGGCGAGCGAACCGAGCCGTGAGTCGGAGACTAAGGCGGGTGCACCTTTTTCCGCTAGCTTCTTTTCCTCCTTTCGCTCCCAGTATCCACAGCTATCACTCACTGGCGCCAGTTGCCTTAAATAAACCCTCATTACCATCAAGCACCCAAGAAGCGCTTCAAAGACCAATTGAAGCGACAGCTGTCACAGGCTGAAATCGACCATTCTGGGTGGGAGCAGATAGCGAAAAACAGAGCACTGTGGAGAGCCACAATCAAGGCGGCCGCAGGTCAGTTTGAGGTGGAAAGGAAGCTGGCAGCAGACACCAAACGCCAGAGCAGAAAGCAGGCCGCCTCACAACCCCAAACACCAGAGCAAGTCTTCATCTGCCCGCGCTGCACCAGGACCTGCAGATCCCGGATTGGACTACACAGTCATCGCAGAGCGTGTGATCGCAACAACCGGACTCTTTCCCAGTGATCTTCGGATACGAAGAAATCGCCATCATCATCATCACCATCATTCAGCACCCATTACCACCAGGTTTGCCTGCGGGGACGGCTCGGCCAGTCCATCTTTGGAATGTGACAATATGTGCGTGAGCTATCATGATCAATAGAATTGATGAGCAGCTAGTCCTTGATGTTGGGTGGAGATGTTGGAGGACAATCAGTTCATATTTTTCTTTGAGCAACTGCATTTTGCCTTCTTAAAGAAAGAAACCCAAAAAACAAATTCCACGAAATTCCAGTAAGCGCTTGGATGACATCACAAGCAAGTATAATCAACGAGCCGTGAAATCCAAACGATTCGCATAACAAAGATAGATACTTACACATTGTTTTATCGTTGATACAAGGTCCCATGAGATAAGTAGTATGTGCGGCGAATGTTGAGCCAGAGATTTAGATACAATTCCGTAAAATCTGACAATATCTCAGTGGCTGTTCCATAACAAGATGTAATGAGTTGAGCGGGCTCCCATCTTCGTGAGTTTTAATAATTCTAAAGGCCCTGCCCGGTGTTAATATTTATGTTGAAAACGTATCCCCTGAACAGCAGTTTGGTTACTCAGTATCTGACCTTGGGCAAGTTACTAGCCTTTCTACTACTTTCTATTTCCTTTCCTTCTTAGTGACTGTACCTATCATCGACTTCCTTCCAATGTAAATGCCTATGGTTGCTCCTTTTTCCCAAAACAATAAGAACCTGGAACCTGCTGCCTAATGAGGTGGTAAAAGCTCCAACCTTGCAGAGCTTCAAATTGGCCGCCAGGCCTGCAAAAGCATCCTTGCAGACTCCTGGTTGTCTACGCAGACTGGGGTCATAAGTGACAGAAGCAGGAGCGGAAACGGAAGAAGCGTTCCGTTCCAGTGTAAGTCAAGAAACGAAGACGGAAGGAGCGTTACCTACCAGTGTAAGTCAAGAAACGGAGATGGAAAAAGCGTTCCGTTCCAGTTTAAGTAAAACGGACACGGAAAGAACGTTACCTTCCACTGCAAGTCAAGAAACGGAGACGGAAGAAGCGTTCCGTTCCAGTGTAATTCAAGAAATGGACAGGGAAGAAGCGTTCCGTTCCAGTGTAATTCAAGAAATGGAGACTGAAGGAGCGTTCCGTTCCAATGTAAGTCAAGAAACGGAGAGGGAAGAAGCGTTCCGTTCCAGTTTAAGTCAAGAAACGAAGAGGGAAGAAGCGTTCCGTTCCAGTGTAAGTCAAGAAACGGAGAGCAGAGAAGCGTTCCGTTCCAGTTTAAGTCAAGAAACCGAGAGGGAAGAAGCGTTCCGTTCCAGTGTAAGTCAAGAAACGGAGACGGAAGGAGCGTTACGTTCCAGTGTAAGTCAAGAAACGGAGACCAAAGAAGCGTTCCGTTCCAGTGTAAGTCAAGGAACGGAGACCAAAGAAGCGTTCCGTTCCAGTGTAAGTCAAGAAACGGAGACCAAAGAAGTGTTCCGTTCCAGTGTAAGTCAAGAAACGGAGACCAAAGAAGCGTTCCGTTCCAGTGTAAGTCGAGAAACGGAGACGGAAGCTCAAACGGTTGAGCGGACATTGAAGGAACGGAAGGTTTCCCTTTTCTTCCGCCTCCGTTTACCTGTCCATCGCGCTTTCCTTGCTTCCGTCACAGTGAAGGCCAAAAAGACGTCAGCAGAAGCGGAAGAGGGCGGTTTGGACCAATCACATGAACAGTCGGTGGCCATTCTGAAAGTGAGCACGACAACATAAGAGCATGCAAACGAGTATCTGAAGGCCCTGCTACACGAGGCATTTTTCTCTGCAACCTGCAACGCAACGCCATTGCGAAACAAGTTGCAAAAGAAACTGCTCGTATAACACCCCGTCTCTGCACTTTGCAACCCAACGAAAAATTGCGAAGCAAGTTGCAGAAAAAGTTGAACAATCTTCTACTTTTCGCAACGTTGCGAAGCCAGTTGCAGCGTGTAACATGTCCACTGCAACCTGTTTTGCAACGTACCGTCGCAATTATGGCGCAAGTGGGCGAAAGATCCATCAAAAGCGAAAAGCCGCTGACGTATCTAGTTTTATTGCAGACAAAGACTTAGTTGCGTTGCGAGTTGCGAAAAGAGTTGCAAACGTCTAACATCTACTAGTAACTTGCAATGTTTCGTTATCGTCAGCATTGCATTTGCAGGCTGCAGAGAAAATTGCCTCTTGTAACAGGGTCTTGAGTTCCGCTTCTGCATGTTTCCCTTATTGGCATACGCTAGAACGTAACGTTCTTCCGCTAGAACGTAACTTTCTTCCGCTAGAACGTAACGTTCTTCCGCTTCCGTCGTTGGTTCCGCTTTTGCTTCCGTTGCTTCTGTCGCTAGTGAAAGCAAAGCTTAATTATATATTTTTGTTTTGTTCGTGTAGATTTCACTCGGATTAGAATCCAATTACCTGTAATCCAGTGGATCGAGAAGATGATCTTTCCGTTCGGGCATCAACATCCTCTGTAGAGTGGACAACCATTTTGAATCTTTATCCTGGATTGATATTGCACTTCAAAGCCTTGGGTTCTGTTCTTTTTTCTTTTATTAAATTGTAACAGACACGTTGTACATTGCGTGAATCGAACATCTTTATTATTGAAAGGCATCAAGAAAATATTCCAAATTATGTGAAGGCACTAATTAAGACCGACTTGACCTTTTGAAGGACCAGTAAAAAGTTTCGAAGCTTCTCTTCTCAGTTCAACTGATTCTTTGATATATTTATGCCCTGAGAAGGCTGCCATGAACTATTATCATATATAATTAGAAGGACCACGTGCATATTTCTTTTTAAATCACTTCACAATCGTTGGCAGAACAAGGTTAGGGTATGAACTGGCAAACATATATGATTTGTAAACATGGCAGATTGGGTGCAGAAAGTAAAAAGATCGATAATTTATGAAAAGAGATAAACGATAAAACTTTGAGAATGTCACAGAATAATGTAAACAGGGGTTGTTGTCGCCAGTAAAACTCTTACTTTGCTCCGCGACTGCTTGTGAAACTGGTTTATTATTAAGGGCAATAATCATTTCGGAATTTTGCAAAGCCCTGGGAAATGGTTGTACATGGTGACGTCACGACCTGTCAGCCTGAACCAGTTCCTACAAGGCACCCGCAAAAACTAGCAAGCAGCGGGATGTATACTATGCGAGTTTGCTTTAACGCTAAAAAGTTAATTAACAGCACTGTGAATGCGCATTTGCGAAGCCTCAATGTCACTTACAATTGAAAATGAAATCTACTTTTGGCCTAAAAGCTTACAATTTTGTTAGCTTATCAAGTACATATAACAATGATAGGTAAATAATATCAATAGATGCTTATGGAAAAATATTGAATTACTGAATTTAAAAAATATACAAGCTAAATGTATAAATGTAACTCGAACAAACTATAAAAATGCGTCCCGGAAGAGGCAGGTCTTGGCCTTGGTTAAGAACTCGCTGTCTTTAGACTTGCCGGCAGAACATGACATGAATAGAATTAGACATCCTATTCAGCAGCTTGAATGTTGTCGCCCATAATAAATATCTAATATATAATTGACAAACTACTCAGCTGGGAATTTAGATTTGGATATGTCCAAAAAGACAGATCAGTTTTAGATATAATCTGCGAAAGAGACCACAAAACTCTAGATCAATTATTATCTCCCGGAGGCAAAATTGATTACAGGAACTACCGCCCAAGAAGCGTGAAAGGATATTGCAGCAACGACTCCATGAACACGGGCTACCGAGAGTCAGAACTGAGCTGTTCAAGAAGTGTTTTATTAATCGATGCCTTTTTAACTTAGTTTAGGGTTATTAAACTTTATCTATCTTTACTTATTATCTATTTCTATTTTATCTAAAAAAAATTAAACTTTTATTGTTAATATTGTTATTATTATAATTATTATTATTATTATTATTATTATTATAAATATTATATTATAACGGCATATTATTTTACACCTATTCACATATTTTAACTTTGTTTACGTGTTAGGCAACAAAACATGCAGCAAAATCAGATATCAAGGTTTTACATTATTTTTGGCATTCTAGCAAACGTGAAACCAGTTGAAATCAAAATATTAAAAACTAAAATATAGGCTATTAATTTTATTCACAACCGATATTAGACTCCACAACTGTAGTTGCTGTGCAACGTGCATTTAGTAACACTAAAATATAATAATATTTGGGTAAACTACAGTTTTTCTGACTATGAGAATATATTTTACATATCACGATGCTTTACATTTTCGATATACAAAAATTAAGAATATGGCAGATTTTAGTTCGTGATGTCTCTCACGAAGATTCCGAGAAAAACAAACTAGATTACCCTCGTCACAAAATAAATATATTTGAACAAATGGACGTTTTGTCATTTTTAGGCAGCCAAACAGTCTGCGTTTTAGTTGCCATTAACTAAAAGACAAGACACTCGAACAACTTCAAGTTAAATTCAGCAGAAACATTCTTAGTTTCGTTAGTTAAGATTAAGAGTTAGAAAATGAAAGACGAAAAAACACTTTAAGAGATAGGAAATTGAAGATAAGACTTTAACCGCTGGGACTTACAAAGTGATAAAGTGCCTTCAATGAACTTAACGTAAGTGGCACGCGCGTGTAATGTCTACTTTGAGACCGTAAAAGCGTCTATCTTAACTGCTACTGGAACAGCTCACTCACGAACTGACAAAACACCATCAACAACAACAACTACTACAAACAATCCCGGTAACCTGTGGTTTCTTGAATACCTGCTGCTGGCTCTACATAGGTGTAATTTTAAACTGTATTGTAATATTTGTCCATGTATTGGAAATCGTAATTGTAGTTATTCATGATCACGTTTTCCGTTTGACAAGAGGTCCTCAAGGAGGACCCATCCAACATACAAAATCGATGGAAAAACAGCACCTCAATGTCTAACTTCCTCACAGACTAATATTCTCCAAAGCTGCGGGAGATCCTCCCTCGCTTTTTCAGAGGGAGAGACCTCTCGCAGAATAATAGTCTCGAGGAAGCACGGATTGTGGCTTGGCTCTCCAGAGAAAGAGGACCCGAATTTCGTGGATTATACATAAGGTTGGTTTTAGTTTTGCTTTCTGACTGTGTTTTTGTAAACCGACAAAACAAAACACCTGTATCTATAACGATTATACGTGTACTTCAAGACAACATATTAATTCTACAAGTTTTAATTTTCTATTAAGTGAAAACATTAGACCTTCCGAATAGGAAATCGACATAGTTTTCTTAATTTTTACAGGGTGATTTTAACGCCATTAAACTTGGTGAGAACGGCTGGAAACATCTCAAAAAGTTACCCAGCCGAACAGAATTTAAAATATCAACCAGAATGTTCAACCATAACATTCTAATATCGGTGAGAAAAGATTCATTTGGACTAAAACGTTGAAAAAATATCAACCGAAAGTTCCAATATCGACAAGAAAAGTTCAAACCAGGGGGGGGGGCAACCAACCTCCCATACATTCTCTTAAATTTGATTCAAACCAAACTTCTCTCCACATGCAGAGGCAATTGTTTCTGTCAGCGGTCTTAAACTTCACTCCCACGAAACGGAAAACGCGTCTTCAGAGACGAACTGTCGAACGAGTGAAAATATATTTTGGATTGTTCTGGCTCAAAGGTGATATTGTTTTCAATTGCCGTTGCCTCGGCAATACCAATTGCTTGCATGATCCGGACAGGAACTAACCACGCGTTCTGGCTATTTTGAACTAAAACTTAAAAACCTGAACTTAGATTTTTGAAATAATCTCAGTGACTGATGTAAAAATATACGCAGCCGGGAAATAACTAAAAGTCACGCAGATTTAGCCTTCCCGAAGACACCACTAAGATATCTTAGCGAAGGCTAGTACAGTTTCAACAAGCGTTGCTGCAGATAATGGCTTTGTCAAGAAAAGGTCAAAAGAGCTGCGTAGTAGGACGTGTTTTCAAGCTCGCCTTGTTGTCTTTCAATTTCCGTTGTAGTCTGCCTACAAAGCAACTTCAGAAAACTTCAGGTAATAAACGCAAATTAGCGACAGTGTCTCAAAAACGTTTTTATTCATTTTTTTGCGAATATGCATTAAAACCACCTTTCTTTCATACATTTGAGACCTTGCTTCCTCACGACCAAAATTTGTTTTACACAACAAGTTAATTTTGAATTAACCAAGAGAAAGTTTTAACTTGATTACAAAGGCGCGGCAAAACCAGTACTGGTGTTTCAATGTCCCTCAGTATTCTTTTCCTACTTTTGGTTTAAGAAGTCATGACAGGGAACGGAAGTAAAATATCAAATAGCAACAAAATTATTCCACTTTTTGATGCACAGAAAAATAAAACATTATTGTTAGGTAAATTTTAACTGTGCAGAATTCGAACCAGTTTCAGTGTTGACACTAGTTTCTTGAGTTGTCTTGGTAGATACCGCATTATATTCCAGTTTGTTCGCCAGTGCATGTGGAGAAAGGATATAACCCGTTCAACTATATCATCCAAACAGTTCGATGTCGATTGTAAAGGGACGTGTTCAGTATATCGGTTGAAAATATTGAGATACAAATTTCGATAGAATAGTGTTCCGACCAAAAGATTGTATTACCAGTTAAAATATATATATATATATAATATTCATGATACACATTGACCAGAAGATCTCTTATTGGCATGACAAAAGTTTGTGTATCGAACACATACCCATTATAAGTTTGAATAATGGATGTCTAAAATAAATTATTAATCATATCTTCGAGAGTTGCTATCAAAAAATTTATTTATCAGTTACTTTCTAACACAATAACATTCTGTCCATTGATGTTAATATTCTTCTAAACTCTATTTAACAGTTTAAAAGCACACAAGAACATGGTTTTCAAACTCTTCACAATGTCACTGTTGTTATGCTGCGCATTTCCTCTTGTAGATAACTCAGGAATATGTCCCCCAATCGCTTACTTCTGGTGGTCCTACGGTGAGCATAAGTAATATATGTTATATATAATAGATACTATATACTATTATAAATATATCGTGTTCTATTGCTAATAGCATAGTTTTCAGGGGTATTTCGCATAAGTGCGGGAAATATTCCAAACTTGTGAAATCTCCCAAGCCTGTTCGGCGACGGTGAGATTTGAAAGTTTTGAAAAATATTACGAGTAGTATTTATTTGAAATACTCTGAAGAAACTATGATCTTGTCAGTTATTGTATCATAAGTCTAAGAAATTTTCTGAGACAAATATGCAAATATAAATGAGAGGTGACAGCGCAAACAGCTGACATTTACTCAAGTTGTTGACAGCTAGTTAAGGAGGCACCGGTTATCAATATATACATATTTAAAACATGTACAAACTCTGACTACCACTTGTCTGCTAGTTTAGCCGGTAAACGAGATTGTAGGTGACATGAATGACGACACAGAAGAGGATTGCTCGTCTTACTGACGCTTGAGCTCTGATTGCAGGGCTGATCCAGAAATTCGGAAACGGGGAACCCGAACCCATAATTCTGGACGGGGGGAAGAATCTGTGCTCCGGCACGTTTTCGACGAAATTCCGCCAAAATCTGGGAACGTGCTACTGACTTGCACACTTCATTAGAAAAGTTTATTCAGCTAGCTTTGTGCAAACATAATTTGAATGATAAATTTACATAATTTCGCATAAAGCATTAAAATTTATTTACATTTCATAAAAACGTGAGCACGGAGTCGTTCATTTAGGTAATAAACCAGCTCAGGTCTTGCATATGTAAGCAAAAGGTCAGTTAGATAGTGTTTTTTCCCATGATTTTTTTTACTTTCCATTATCATTTATTAAAAATATTTTGGCTGCGGGGCGTTTATTGGCAAGCTGGTCTTAAAGCCCGGTTTCCATATAATCGCTGGGATCGCTGGGACGAATAAGAGCAATTTTATGCTTAATACCACACTTACAAAAAAATACTGGTTTCTGATTGGTTGCTTGACTGAGATTTTCCCTAATACCATGCAATTAATTCTTAATAGCACATGTGCAATCAAAACCTAATTTGGCACTGTCATGTTATCCGATAATTTCTTTTACTTGAAAAATTCCGAAATGATCGAAAATGTTTTGGAAGGATATGAACATTTTTCGAAAGTCTTCGGCAACGTTCGGAGCTCTTCTGAAATGTTCGGAAAATGTGTGGAAGTTTTCGGAATTAAAATGTCGGAAAATCATCGGAAACCTTCGGAAATGATCGTTGAAAAAGTTGGTATTTTTTGTTTCTGTGGTATTTGAGAACAGGAAACACCACTTTTAAAAATTCTCGAAGAATTATCGAAAAATACCACTTGTATTTGGTGAAAGTGATAAATACCACTCGTGGTTCGCATTTGTGGTATTACGCCACTTTCATCAAATACTCGTAGTATTTTCATTAATTCTTCTCGAACGGTGGTGTTTCCTAAACAAATTTACTCGTCGCTGACACCAAAAGATCTGTACAAAACGTTTTCTTGGCATGTTTTTAACTCAGCCACTTCTAATTCTGTTCAGAAGCAGCACTGGACGAGCAACTTATAGAAACATACGATTATCATTCTGAAGAACGGTGCCTGGCGCGTTGCTTTCAAAACGTAAGATGTCTGTCGTTAAACCACAAGACAGAACTAACCGACAAGAACTGTCAACTCAATTCTGCGACACGAACAATGTTCCCTGGGTTCTACCGAGAAAGACGAGGATAGATTTACTATGAAATCAGGGGTAAGGCTTTTTACTTTGTACAACCTCTACTTCGCGCGTTATGATGCGATAAGGGTGACAAACGGTTTACGTGCGAGTGAAATCCCCCCTTCCCCGGCCCTTCCCAAATGCATTTAACATTTTATTAAAACTTTTGAAACAGATATTTCGGAAAAAGTCAGCTTTTTTCGTTGTGCTAGGACTCAAACCGAGCTTGTTCACACCATTGTCAGTTTTTGAACGGCTTGAATAATAATTTTTAAGAAATCATTCGGCTTTAAGTTCCAAAAGCATTAGTTTTGACTTTAAATCGGCTAGTGTGGTCTTTCTTGACCTCTCTTCCGCAGCAACTAGAGTCAGTTTTTTTGCTTTATTTCTCGTTCTATCTTCAGTCTATCTAGAAAACTCAAGTCACTCAAAAAGGAAAATACCTATGAATACGAGGGAGTGTAATTTATAGAACTGGGGCAGCATCTGTCTATAAAACATTGTGTTAGGCCAAGGCCATCCGACTAAGATATTTCTTTTCGCATCGCTCCTTGTTTCTGAAAGTCGGGTCGATCGGTCGGAAAAAAATAAGAAAAATTAGGGGGATTAAGCCATAGAATATCTTTAGAATTAAAGTTGTTTTTTTAAATGAAATTTTGAAAATATGGGTCGGTCATCATGTTTTCTTTATATACTGATATCAGTTTAAATCAAAGGACCATTTGGTTCAACTCGTGAATGCATTTAATGATACCGTATGTTTTGGGATATCAAAATTAATGTCCTTTAGTTGCCTTGGGGCGTATTTTGAGGTCATGGTGGCCAGAGGGAAGGCTTATTAGTTAGTGAGGCTTGTTGCAAGGGCATCGGGGTTATATTAAAAGCTTGCAATGGCTGAACAACAATTGTTCTTTTGTGAAATTTTGATCAGATTTAATAAAAAGTGATTAAATCATCATGAATGTTAATTGTTGAAAAGTAAATGATGGTGTACTACAGCTGGACTAAGGTTTTGATCTTAACTTCCAACTCTTTCTAAAAACACGTGCAAGGACCCTCCTTGGTATCCTGCTAGGTTCCCGTGAACGAACCACCGAGTTTTTGTAGTAATTACTGCACAGAATTTCTAGTAGCGAGAACGACAGTTAGAATTTGAAATGTGGTTCACACTTTCTTCGGTATTTGTACATAAGGGTTTTCTTTCAATTTCAGTTCTACTGCAAGTTTTCTTTTTTCTCCCTAGCTTTTGCAAGTCTAGACTGCCTATCAGTTCCATTTTCTTCTGAAGACTTTATTAACTTTTATTTTATTACTCAGTCTTACTTTCTTACTTGTTGTTGGTCTTTCACAGTCTGTTTCAAGCTTATGTCTTCCTCTCTTTTGCAGTCTATCTTTCTCTAGTCTAGATTGTCTCTTGGTTTCAGTTTCTTCAGAAATTTTTCTTTTGTGTTTCAATCTATTTCTTTCACGTCTTGATTGCTTCTGGCTTTCTCAGTATTTCTAACATTCTCTGACGCTGTTTACGCAAACGCGCTCTTTCGCAATGGTCTTTCAATAGCCCATTTCCGAATTACGCTCCACTGCCGACAAACAAAAGCATCGAGATTCGAGGCCAAGTGCTCAAAAATACAACAAATGTATGAAAAGTGAGCACCTAGCCTCGACTTGAAGGTTTTCTTTGTGAGCAGTGGAGCGTAGTTCGGAAATGGGCTATTGCAGTTGATTTTGAGTCAAAACTTGCTCAACAGGAAAGGCCAGGAAAAGAAAAATTATCATTCACAACAAAGTGTTAGTAAGATCCTAAAGTAGTGTAAGCAACTCCCAAATCATCATTGATAGTTTCAATAATGCACGCACTACTACAAGGACTGTCTTGCTTGAATCCAACTGGTACAAATTCAAAGTATTTGCTATTTAGTTTATCTGAGAGACAACAAATGTATTCTAACTGGACAACATCAGTGCATTTTACTACACCCCATGCAGTGAAATTGTTAGAAAGCATGTCTACAGTATTTCTAGAATGAGAATCAAACACATAATATCCACTGTCTCCATCTCCGTCATCCTGAGACAGGGTTTTAGTTACAGAGCTTAAAACCTTATTGAAGGGTCACATGTCCTTTGAAAATGAGGCAAAAATATCCACTTCATATTTGATATCCTATTCAGTGACGCTATGATGACTTCTAAGCTAAATTGTGGACACTGGCATCGAAAATAAGTAAAACTTATGATGCTTAACAGCTGTCTAAAGTTTAATAAACAGTGAAAGTTACGGAGGGGGGATCCCCCCACCACCCCCCTCTCAGTCTGTGAGAAGGCCAAAAAACAGTTAATTCTAAACAAAATGTCGATTTGTATAGGAAAAACCACCGTTCGAGAAGAAGTATTAAAAAATACTACGAGTATTTGATGAAAGTGGCGTAATACCACGAGTGCGAAGCACGAGTAGTATTTGTCACTTTTATCGAGAACTTAATTGGTGTTTCCTGTTAGTACCACAGCTACAATAAATATCAACCTTTTCAAAATTTCCGATCATTTCCAAAAATTTCCGAAGCTTTTCAAAATTTTAGAAATTATCCACAAATCTTTCCGAACATTTTCGAACACTTTCCAAAGATTTTCAGATGTTTCGAAGTGTTCCAAAGATTTTCCGAAAAACTTACGAAGATTTTTTGATATTTTCCGGAGATTTCCGAAGATTTTCGAACGTTGCCGAACATTTTCCGTAAGTTGCCGAAGACTTTTGAAAATTTTCCATACCCTTTCAAAACATCTTCGATCATTTCCAATTTTTTCAAGTAAATGAAGTTCCCGGATGACAGTGCCAATTTAGGTTTTAATTGCACATGTGCTATTAAGAATTAATTGCACGGTATTAAGGGAAATTCACAGTCAAGCAAAAAGTCAGAAATCAGTAATTTTTGTAGATGTAGTATTATAAACACTAAGTGTTACAGACTGGATGCCAATACTTTTTGTTTTCTTCAGCAGTTTGTAAGGCTAGCTGGAAGATATTTAACGGGGCGTGCTACAAGTTCTTTGGCGACTCAGAGACTTGGACCGGCGCCAGCGGTGTTTGCAGGAGAGAAGGTGCGCATCTTGTATCAGTCCACAGCGCAGAAGAAGAAAGATTTATTTTGTCTATCTCTAGCGGAGTATTTTGGATTGGTATAAACGACGTTGCGGTGGAGGGTCGTTTTGTGTGGTCAGACGGATCACCAACAGATTACACGCACTGGAGAAAGGGACAACCGAGCAACAGGCCGAAACACGGCAAATGGGATGAGGACTGTGGTATCTCGACTCATTTCGGAAGGTGGCTCGACAATCCTTGCAACGTCTATCGTAGACCCTTTGTGTGCAATTACAATTAAAAGAGGTCTAAGGTACGAAAATGACTGTGCAGTCTTGTCCGTTTGTATTTATGATTCGCGTGTGTGTATACATGATGTTAGCACAAAAGTCTTTTTGTGTATGAGTGTGTGTGTTTGTATACATGATGTTAGTACAAAAGTATTTGTACGTACGTGTGTCTATACTTGTGATAGAATTTATGAGAGTAAAAACAACGGCGATGCATAGTGATTTACAATAATTAATAAGCCAGTGCAATGTTTGTTGCCAACGAAAGCTTTGTGTAGATAAAATAGTATAATACAATATAATATAATATAATATAATATAATATAATATAATATAATACAATACAATACAATACAATACAATACAATATAATATAATATAATATAATATAATATAATATAATATAATATAATATAATATAATATAATATAATACAAACATCGAGTAAAACGGACTGGCAAGTCAATCGATGTAAGTCAACACATCAACACTACAGCTCTTGTTTTGCATTCATCTTGCGCTTGATTTGGTACTGAATTGCATGGACCTAAACTGCCTTTGATCAAGAACGAGACAAAAGTTGGTAAACTGTGAAGTAGGATAGGTGGCCCATTCAGCTCGCCGGCTGATATCCAGAGGGGCCCTGTTGACAGCCTAAAAGCCTGTTGACAAGCTAAAATTGTGCATTGGCCGATGTAAGTTTCTTTCATTTGATTTTAATACTAGTCCGTTTTGACACATTTCGCAAGTGCTAGCAAGTATTGACGCAAACTAGAAGACTTGTATTTGAATTTGGTTATCGCATGCAAACTTACAAGTACAAAGTTTTCACGCTCTCCTGATTGGCTAAAACAAGTCACATGATACACTGTCAAGCAATGTTGATCCCTCGTCAAAATGAAAAACAAAACAGAATTCAAGATGAAAAGATCCTAGTTTCTACAAATTAACGTCAATGGCGGAACAACATAGAGTGATTAAAACTCTTGTGACGAATTCCATTCCCTTAAACATGAAGAAATCAATTCAGTTTCGTGTAGCGTGACATTTTGTTTAGCCGGTTTGAGTTGGCATTTTGAAAACATTTTGTTCATTTGGGTTATAAAATAAACTAACGCCTTTGTACCTCACTAGTCTATGACATGATATTTTGCCCCTTGTTGAGAGATGGTTCTCAAAACTCCCGGTGGTACTACCCCACATTGGCTATACGGGTTTGTGCCGCTGTTCAGGCTATGGTTTTCAGGAACAGGGTATATAAATAGTTGAGTTTAGTCCGTTTAGTCTGGGACAGGGTGTAGATTTTGTATGTTCAGTCTGGTTCTTGGTTGCTAGTCTAGGACAGGGTATCAAAATTCTACCAAATTCTGGTCAGGAACAGGGTAAGGTTTTGGAGAAGCCAGCGGCACATACCCACCAAATATTATGGAGAATACCCCTGGGGTCAAAACTTCACAGTTGCTCGTTTTTTCTGACCATCCGTCTCAGCTGGAGGCAGAGTATCATCCGATAGACCAGACGTCAAAAGTGGTTTATTTACTAAATATCGCGATTTCGTCAGTGTTTCGCAGATCATTTATTCGTCCTGCCTTCGGCATAGTAAAACAATCGATTGCTTGCCACTAACAAATCGCGGTATTTTGCTCAATCTCGTCAAACAATTGTTGAACAGTAACCTCTCCGGGTCAAACTTGTCAACATCAGGCCATGCAGTCGGGTCATGGTGCAGTCCATATATGGGGAACATCACCGTTACTCCCTTGGGGAAGTGGACGCCATTGATGGTACATGATTCTGCGCATTCTCTGTTGGTTAAATAAGCCGGAGGGCAGAGTCTCTGAGCCTCACTAATGACACAGTCCAGGTACTCGATACTGTGCACTAAGTCGTACCAAGAGCTGTCCGGGTTACTCTGAAACAACGCAAAGCGACAAAAATGCCAATGTCAATCGTAACTAAAAAAATTGAGGGCCATGGATCAACCGATATCGGACCTGATATTATACTGGCGCAACAAAGTAGGAGCTGAAGGGGCTTATATTAGATCGACGGCATTGGAGGCACATCTGGGGCGTGTATGACAGAGAGAGATCCTCGTCAACACTATAGATGAAGATGTATACTCTTTAAGACGATGTCAACATTGGTCAGTTCTCATAGCTGCAGAAACACCCAAACTAATGGCTTAAAGAGAAAATTAAGGTGAAGAAACGCCCTTTACTAAAATAACGTTCTCCGCATTTATATCTAATATCTGCAAGTTCTATTTGGTTCCAAACTTAGCTCTGACTTTGATCCTGAGGGAGTCAGAACATAGAAAACTGTCTGCACTCGCTGCAGATCTGTAAACAAACTTATTGTTGTTGTTAACTTCTGTGGACCAAGGTGGTCTTTTTGTATTGTTTTGTATTATTATTATTATTATTATTAAAACAATGTGCTCACCCTCCGCTACGCTTTTGAACACGTTCTTTTTTTAACCCCCGTAAAGATAGAGATAAGCAAACATCGATTGACTAGTGTGACAATTGATTCGCAAAAAACATTTAAAAAACGCCTGAGTTGACAAAACGCTATGTCACAGAGATGAAGGATTGGAGTTGAACATGCCAAAATAACCCTCCCCTCCCCCACTAACCTGTATTGCTATCTCAATCTCCATTCTTAGTTTCTCCTGTATCTCGGGGTTCAGCGCCAGGTGGTAGGCAGTGAACGTCAGTGTATTGCTGGAGGTTTCGTGTCCAGCCAACAGGAAAACCACTGACTGCGCGATGATTTCATTGTCGGTCAGTTTACGACCTCCTTCGGCACCAGACTCCTTGTGCGCAGTCAGCATCAGGTGGACCATATCCTGCCTTCCCACAATACCTTGCTCGGCTTGTTTACGTCTTGACTGAATAATGTCAGAGGCGAGCTTAAGAAATGGAGCAATATTATTTGTCAGGCCCCTAAAGAGACGCACCAGCAGTTTACCGAATGGCAAACTGACCAAAAAGCGGAATATCACAGGCTGGCGAAAAACTAGCTTGGATTTTTTCATCAGATTGTCATCAGGGTTGGTCTGCACAACTGATTGGACGCCAAAAGCAGTTGACAAAATTACATCAAGAGTCAGCTGACTAAACCATGCCAGCATGTCTACACTTTTACCTGAAATAAGACCATTAGCATGAGATTGCTTATTTGTACTCAATTTCAAGCTATCTTCGGGGTGTTAGACAAGGCTGCATATTAAGTCCACTTTTGTTCAATTTATTCCTGAATGAACCTCCGCTATCTACTAATTATAAACAAACAGATCCCGTTATTTTACCGAACGGAGAAAAGTTAAACACTTTATGATCTAGTATTTTTCTTGAGAAGCAAGACCAGTTTACAAAATTGCTTAAATAGCTTAGATTCTTTTTGCTCAACTTGGTTGTTAGATGTCAATTTAAAGAAAACAAAAATTATGGTGTTTCAAAAATCTGCCAGGAAATCAAAAAGTCTTCAATTTTACTACCAATATGAATTGATTGAAATAGTACAAGAATATACCTACTTAGGGATTACGCTCACTCCAACGGGAAATTTTACGATAGCACAAAAGAGCCTTTGTGAAAAAGCATTACGTGCAGTCTGTAAAATTCAAAAATACATAAACATATCCAAACTACCCCTTCACTTAGCGTTTAAAATCTTTGACACCAACTTTCAAAAATCTAAGCTTCCAGAAATGGGATCAAAGTCCTGTTGAAAAGGTTCATTTAAGCTTCAGTAAAATGTACTAAGAGCTCAATCGAAGGGCATCAAATTCGGCAACCAGAGGTGAATTGGGAAGACTGCCAATTCAAATAACACTAAGACAATACTAAAATATTACATTTATCTATCCAGTAAAGACGAAAACACAATTGTAAAACAGGCGTTTCGTATATCACAACAACTTGATTTAGAAAAACGAAAATCATACGTCTGTGAACTAAAATCTTCTCTCCAAGTAAGACAAGTAACAAGCTATCAGAATATCGAAACCTTTGATTCCCTGAGAGCAAGTACCATAACACAACTAATGAAAAACACAGACTAATTACTTGAAATTTTGAGGAAGATACCCAATCCAAAAAACTCGACTTTTATCGCACCTTTAAACAAGGTTTTTGTGCTAATAGTAGTATAGACGTACTTAGAAACACAGGCACAAGAAGAAACTATATATAACTATGTATAAGTAACCACAAGCTTTTCATTGAAGCAGGCAGGCGTTGCAAACCTAAACTCTATCCTATCTATCTATCTACCTACCTACCTACCTACCTACCTACCTACCTACCTACCTACCTACCTACCTACCTACCTACC
>JAOEHT020379363.1:0-17647 GCA_025448195.2 Parazoanthus atlanticus | reverse complement strand
AATCAAAATGAAACTTGGAGTACCTGTAGTCCAATTATAAACACATCTTTTAGGGTTAATTAGGTGACGTCATCACTTATAGTTTATGCAAAATCGATTATGCAAATTAAAGTTTGAATCAGAAAACGGGATTTTTTTGACAAAATTTGTTCCAATTTCTTCTTGTCCATTTTATCCTTCATTATTTTCCTATTTGAGGCTGTAAATACATGTTTTATACTACGTTCAAGCAAGTTTGCTGCAATTTTGCTAAAAATAAAATTTTAGAAAAATCCAAGATGGCGGCCAAGATGCAACAGTTCTTAATTAAAACTTGATTGTTTTTTGGAAAGTAATCAGCTAACCAAAAGCTGCCTACATGCCACAGCTCGACCTTTTATGTGCAACCATGGCTGATTTGTTGGTAAAAATGGTTTGGCCGTTTTTAGGTTAAAAGGAAATGATGGAGACAAAGCAATAGGAGTTTAGCTACTCATCTTTTGGGAGTGAAAGGGCCTGAAAGGCGATACTTAAAACTCAGTGAACCGAATGACTATTACTGACTAATTTGTAATACATGTAGGCGGTGATATCAAAGAGCCCTAAATATCCAACTTTATCCAATTTACTCTTTTTTACAGCCTTGGTCCTTTTTTTATAAGAACGCTGTGCCTGAAAGTGGCCGGAATTTAAGAACATGCTAAGCCCATGAACACACCTCGGGCTGAGACTAAGAAAGGGACGTTTTTATAGCAATTTTGAAAGTAGAACGGATAACCGCTATTAAATGTCGGGTGTGAGCAGCGCCATTTCACATTTGATTTTGGTAAACAGGCTACTATATTCTAGTCATACAGATTCGTAAATTGTATTCAGGTAGAACCAGCTCAAGTCACATATAAACTGAGTTTGATGCTGGGAATTAATAGCTTTTGAATTTGACGACGCATGGAGACAAAAACGCTATAATTAAATAATTCCCGAAATGTTAAGAACATATTAAGAATAGGTTTAAGAACACTGAAATCCTAAAAAAATAATTAGAACTTTCAGCCGCAGCCCACAAAATGGACCTTGTTATACAAAGAATGTACGCAATAATCCTCAATTTACTGATAAGTTAGTTATGAGAACGAGGAAAGGGAAAGAGATAAAGGTGTGGGAATTTCCCGACTGTGGTTGCACACCGACAGGGGCGCAGTATTCCGCTGATCTGTGACACAAGCTTGATTAGGTCCAGAACTGTTGTGCGACTGAATACGATATTGAATAGGATTAGAGCTTAATTGGAAAAGGTTAGCAGAGAGCAATAGCAACAACTAAGCTAATCTGAAAATTGAATTTGGGTTCCGGAGCATTCTGTTGAGAAAGTCGGCAAAATGAAAGTTCTGTTTCAATTCCAAAACTGAAGCGCGAAGAAAACCTGCTTTCTATCGCTCCACATTTGCCTTTTATTCTAATGTTAACACTGGAACTGGAAGACTGTTTTCAGAAAAACTGGTTTTCCTATGGTGGCCCGCAATCTAAGTGTGTGGTTTGATCAAAAAGGATTCATATGGTGTGATTTTCGCCGTAAGGTTGGATACGAAGCTGACTGACGTTTCGTGTGTTAACCTTTCGTCAGGGCAAACCTTAACATTTCTAATGTTAGTCAGTTGTGAAAGGTCAGTCGGCTAATGTAGTTTAAACTAAATTCTCGAAAGACTTCCATCTTCTCTTCATTTTCCTTTTTCTCCACCGAAAGTCTACCGAACATTGGTCTTGTAAGTGCATTCGCTTATTTCTTATCTTGATTGGAGCTATATACTCTACTGACGGCGGTCAAATAGTTTGGTCGTCAATCAAGCAACTTGTCTGCGGCTTTATTATGATGACAATTCCGACAATAATAACCGCCTGAAAGGACATTCTAGAAAAACAATTCATTTTGAATTGTTGACTGTGTAATTAGGAGACTTTGATTGTCGGCAATAAATCACAGCCTGCTCATTGCTTATAGTTAAAACATGAGACTGATCAACATTGAGAGTTTGGTAAATGTTCTTACGGAAAACCCTTTTCTGTCATGTACTAGGGCGACAATTGATCAAGCACTTTTAACACCAGTTTAAAGACAGGTGTAAAACATGCAGAGCAGTGTTCTGTGGACGAGAGGAAAACAAGAGAGAATAGAGTTTATCAGGCAAAACTAGTCTAGCTGCAACAGTCGACGGACCAATGACTGCTAACACAATCTGAAACCGAGATTTTAAGGTATCTCGTTAGAGGTTTACGAATCGAAATCACTGTTTCCTCTTTGATGAGAACACTATATAAAGAACATCTCAAAAGAGCGGTTTTGTCCTTTTCATTGGCACATATTCAAAGGGATTGATATGCCGGCAAAAATACAAACACGAAAGCGTCTCTATCTGGACCTCAAGGCAGTTTTTCCTCGCTTCCTTTCCACCAAAATGTCTGGTTTTCCTCCCACCTCCCTTTCTAAAGTTTCGGAATTAGGAATCTATCCAGCACGCCTTCTTGTTCAGAAATGAGCAACCAACGTAGGCGCCAAGACTCATTGGCTAAACCGCGTTTCTGTGGTTTTGTGGGCTCATTATGGAAACGGAAACGCCTCTTTTCAACTGAAACAACCGAAACACCTCACTACCAAAATAAAATGCGTTTTGTACCACCGAGGGATGCCTTGAAGTTATTTCATACCGAATAGAGAATAAACTATGAGGGGTTTTTGTTGTTGAATGAACCCAGCTGCCTTGTAAATCAAAAGTAAAAGAATGCAATTGAAAATAAAAAGTCAGTTAAACTCTTTTAAATTCAGTGCTGAACAAAATTACCATTCATTGAATCCGAGTGACTATTAAGCTTTCGACTTAGCAGCTACTTTCGCCAAAGCGGAGCAAGAACTTCCAGTGTCAACAGAATATATTTAGTTTTATGCATAAAACCAAAACGCCTTCATAATAAATTTTAACGGCACTTTTGCACCATAATGGCGCCATATGCATGATATATGCTGTCTACGGAATGCAAATGAAACTGAAAGTAGTAATTAATGACCAGATGATTGTTGTACTCAAACTCGGTACCCGTGCAAACATGACTCGATTCTTATCAGTTGACTTTCAGGCGGCAGCTAGTTTATTAGTGATTTATTGATTTTCGTCTGCTGAGCTTCACGTGCATTTTGAGATGAATTTTAAGTAGATTCTTCTGAATTTGTTAACAGTTTAAGTAACAATACACACTTTTCTTATGAGAACAAACTTTTAGAAACATGGTTTATGAAAGCATGAAAGCATGAAACCCAGCTAGGGCAATAAAAAAACAATACAACACACTAATTTTGTTGTCAGCGTACCTCCGTTTTCTACATTTCGGCGCCAAAACGAAGCGCAGACACGCTTCTTATTTCCGCCAGAACGGCGCGCAGACACGCTTCATTTTCCCGCCAAAACGGCGCGCGGATATGCTTCATTTTCCCACCAAAACGGCGCGCAGACACACTTCATTTTTCCGCCAAAACGGCGCGCGGATACGCTTCATTTTCCCGCTAAAAACAGCGCACGGACGCGCTTTAATTTCCCGTTATTTGTTACAGAGGCAGAAGGCGCAGGAAAGATGAAAGAACACGAGAGAAGGACGAGTGTTTTCCCAGCTTCTGGAGTGTTCTTTCATTTTCCCAGGTGCTGTCAACAATGGTCGGGCGCACAGGCAAGCGTTTTATATTTCTTTTGTAAAACGTTTAAACGTTTCGGTCGAAACGTTGTCAATGAAAGTCATTCAACGGAAGACCGGTCACGTCAGCGTTTTTTCATCGCCAAGAAGCCAATGAACAGGCGTACAGTATGAGCACAAATAAAATATATAAGAACTGCCCTAAGTGTAGTTTTTATCCCAAATTAGGATAAATAAATGTTGAATTTGCAAAGAAATAAAAGCTATGAGCCTCAGCCAAAGTTATTTGGTTCTTAGTAGAAAAAACAACGTGTAGTTAAAATTAAGTTGATATTCAAAGCCAGATCCAGGGGAGGCGCCGGTGTTATAAGTGCGCGCAGTTTAAGCGTTTCTTGGCCTGTTATACGGAAATGTTCATGTAAAGACGCAACTTCTTTTTTCTCATTTGAAATCAAATCAAAGAACGTAAATAATTTAGGAGATTTGAAATAGCAGATTTTGTCAATTTTATCGTTTACCTCAATTTCTATATACTTTTTACTAAAAGAGTTTAGGACTTACAACGAAAACATGGCGCCGGACCCAGTGTTTAGGGGGCTGCTTAGGCAAAGCGAAGTACTGAATGAGCTCTCAAAACATTCAACATTCCTGTCTAAACAACACAGCTGGGATGCTACAAAATGTACTCAGAAGGTTTGTATATCGCTGCGTTGGCCGGGTACAATGGCCTGCTGTCCGGTGATCTATGGGCTTGCTATTTTGTGGTATCCATCTTGCTACCCAGCAGCGCCATTATTTAGGCTATTTTCCAGATTTTCCGACGAGCACCCCCCAACATTTGTACCAAGAAACTCCCCCTTCTCCTGGAGCAAGAAGTCTCGGAAACAATCTTAAATCGAGCCTACACGGGCGCTTACAAAAATCTCTTGCTAAATCTCGTTACACAGTCCTTAGATATTTGTTTCATAACATAACTATGTCAATGATTTTGAACAATGCTTCAAAAGCTCGGCAAGCGTTTTTGATCAACCCCACACGAGAGACAAGGATTCGCGGCAAACTCATCTATTTGCAGCACTTGTTGAATTTTGCATTTCTTTTGCTTTGCCGATGAATATTAATTCTTTGACTTTGGTTTGTCTCTGTTGAATTTCCATAAAAAATATGGATACTTTGGTTGTGTGTAGCAACGGATTTGTTAAGCGTATAATTGAATTCCGTGTTGCAGTTACTTTCGTCGTCTGACATGAAATGCCAACACAAAACAATTTTTAACAAGAAAGGGTTGAATGTTAGGAAACATAACCGGAAAAAATAACAATATCATTCCTTTCCTTAAATACTTAAAGAATACCCATGTCATTCGTGTAGCTTTAAACGAGCAATAAATTGTCCTGTTTATAGAGTAGGAAAACAAGTATGGAATGCAATTTATGAACCACATAAGGAAATTATGTTTGCTATTTCCCACCGCCCGCCCACCCACTTGCACTGATGAGGACAATGGAACTCGATGATGAGAAATAAACTGACTTCAGGCTGGTCAATCCGTCTAAACCAGCTGGTATTTTTAGTTTATGGACTTTAAATGAGAAAAGCAAATGGAGATTGCAACTTGGGCTTAAACTGAGTATTGTCGGCTTATTTCACATTTACTGGGGCCATAAATCATTGCAAGTTAACGATTTGCATGAGTTTTGCCGTGTTCAACAAGCGCAAAGGGTGGTCTATCTTCCTTTATAGTTGTATTTCGGTAGTTTGTTTGATTGTTTGCTCAATGTCTTTGAAACATGTTTATCGGCTTGGTATAACTGCCACATAATGACACGTGAAAATAATCTGAGTAAAAATGACAAAAGCATATAAGAGCCTTTGAAATTCATGGGTTTCTTCAAAAAGTATTTACTCTATCTTACTATAGATAATCTAAGATTTACATACTACGGCTGATAGATAGAGAATGCTTGTATTTGCTGATCAAATTGATAACTATTTTAATTGAAAGTAGTTCTTGAATTTTGAAAACGGAAGAACAAAAAACACTAAACTTTCAGTCATTGCGCTGCAAGGTCCTGCCCACTGAGAAATGCAAGTTAAACTGCCAATTTAAACAATAATAGTTTATGTCAACTTTTCTGTTGAAATATTAGGGCAGATTTGATTTCAGGAAAAGCATCTTTGTGAGTACAGGGGTTAAACTGTATGTGAAAAGAACTCCAATTTATCACGTTTCCATTTCGTGTACAATTTGCAACGAGTATCGTACATTATGAAATAGTTATAACATTATATTTCTTCTGGATGTTGTGTTGTTTGAATCCAGTTTTGTTTTACATGCATCAACCGGAATACAGTTTTCATGGACGTGCAGAAACGCGCATCTTCTGCAAGAGAAGTGACATGTGTTTTGCTCGTTACTTAATTATTTATACAGCATCCTTGATTTCCACCACTTTCTATGCTATGGCAGTTTGAAAAAGACGGCGCCCTGAATTATGGTAACATCCGGCACAAATGAACTATTATAATAAATGTGGTTTCTAGTGAACACAACACGTCAAATTTCTACAAAATGGCTAATTTGCAATGTGACATCAAGAATTTAAAACTTGAGCGGCCAGTTTATACAGACTGAATTTGGCTTTTTAATCACACTCGAGGGCACGTGCACCGCAGTCCAGTTTTAGTGATGATTAAAAGTTACTTTGCTGCAGGCCCAATTTTCTGCCTGTCTTAATGAGCTCGGTAATATATTTGTTAATGCCAAACTGAGCTGCAACCGAACTATGGTGAGTTATTGGCAAAGCAAAGTTTTCTGCAAAGTTTCTACGAAACACCCAAATATTTTGCATTGTAGTTTTTCGTTTATGTCTTCCCCTGGGAATAAATGTACTTTGCACCTGAGAGTAGTGAGGTATGAATCGATAAAAGTATTTTAAGACCACTTGTTAAGACGAAAATTTTGACTTTTGAAGCTTCTTTTCGCGGATGTTATGCACCGAAGGTGCGAGCACTTTTTGGATAGACTCGTAATAAAACAAACTATTTCAGACGTTTTTCAGAAGGTTTTTGACAGGTTAGCCGACTTTTAATCTGAACCGAGTACTTGGTCACGTAAGAGAACTGGTTACATTTTTGCTAGGAATTTTGTTGTAACGTAGAGTTTCTTTGATGGATACAAATTACAATTAACGCGAGTATATATCAGCTGAGGATTTCAGTGACGTCTTGATGGAACTTACTGAGTTCATCATACATTTCGTTTACACTTTTAGACTATGAATTCGAAAATGAACATCGTGTCTATGAAGACACCACAAGGGTAAAATCTATACCCAGTGACGTTGTTTTCCCGAATGTTTCCATGCAGTTAAATCTCAGGTAACATCTTTACAACACCTATATTCTGCGCAATCTTTACCGGCTGTACTCAAAGCAAGGTTAGCTATGGCGCAATAAGCCAAGACTACATATTTGTCGTTTCCAAGGTTACATAGGTATTACGAACTTTCCAGACTCTCTAAAACACGATGCGAATACGATGTTGGCTTTAAAATGAAATTCCATATACTGTAATATCGCACCCCAAAAGAGTGTCGAGGTACAAATTGTCTTTACTTGAAAATAGCAGTTTTTTGTACACGACTCTTAAGGGTAACTAGTGATTTTCGCAAGGCATACAGGCAGTACCTTTATTTTACGAGCTCGATTGTTGATTTCGTGTGAGAAATAAGTACATGCGAGTCCGCCAAACCTAGAAAGTCCAAATTTTTGCGAGCACTTTTGAGTTTGAAAGACATTCCAACTCCCTCAGCAATATCAGTATAAACACTGCAGTATTGACATATCTCAGAATAAAAGAATTATCAGTGCAATCTTAAAACAAATAGAAATACACAAAAGACATGTTCGCATCTCGATCTCCCCGTGGCAGTGCACGAAACAAAAAAGAGGTCATCGTTATCGCAGGCAAAGTTTGTAACACCACGCCCAGTACCTTTGATTTATCATTTTCTTGTTGGAGAGAAAGATGGACAGGGAGATAGTAAAAAGCGAGAAGCAAGAATGAGGAAGAAAGACGAATACTGCAAATATCAGACCAACAAAGAAGATCAGTAACATGTAGATGGACACAGAGATAAAGAATGTGGAAAGATTAGTGAGAAAGAGAGAGAGACAGAGAGATAGAGAGCGAGAGAGAGAGACAGACAGACAGAGAGCGAGAGAGAGAGAAAGAGAGCACGAGAGACAGAGAAAGAGACAGAGACAAAGAAAGACAGAGAGGGAGACAGACAGACTGACTGAACAGAGAGGGATGAAAAATGTACTGGAATGCAATTATGTAACTCGTACGTGCAAATATTCCTGTTTTCCATTAAGCATAGAAAGGAAGGGACACAATGACGGCCAGAAAATAAAAACAGAGACAACGAGACGGAGTTCGGACATGGAGCAGCAATAAATCAAGGAAAACTACAAATTGAATTCTGCCTTACCCGTCGCCCAACCTCGTTATTATGCACAGTTAGTGAGAACACCAACATCTTTTTCCTATCTGATGTGTCTCTGGGTTTTGGTGGATCCATAAAGCGCCTGGCGAACTCGTATCCATACTTGACGTTATCGCTACATCCTCCCCACTCCCATGCATCCTCCTTCTTAGTTTTGGCCACCTTTCCTCGCATCCTCTTGTCGCATCCACATTCCTGCCAATTCTCCTGGCTACATCCTCGCGTAATCTCGTGGGTCACTCCGGCCGCGGTGACGGCGTATGCATACGCGCTCTCACGACTTTCTGTTCAAAATAAACCATCAGAAAACGTTTTATTTTCCATGTTCCAACATCTGAGATGTAAACGTGACTTTTTTACACTCACATTAATAATTTCAAGACAGACAGACGCCAAAACCTATCAATAGAATTACACATAGTCCGAGCAATGATTATTCAATTGTGTACGTGTTTTGTGAAAGAGTAATAGCTTGCGGTTACGATAAATCTCCCTTACTTGTGTCGTGTGTATATTTTGTAAATTGACTACAAGCGTTCACGTTGTGCTCGGAACGCAATACATGCTTTTGTAAGTCTTGCATGTTTTGAGTGAGTGTTCATAAAGTATGGTCAGTCCATTACTTGAACGTGGTGTGTGTAACGCGTGATTAAGGCGTGCTAAAACGCTTCTGAAATATATAAATCTTCAAATTAAGTTTTGTTGCGGATACAAACTCATTTACCAGCTGAGATCATATTGTTCTCGAAAGCAAATCAGGAAACAGTAGCGTGCGTAAAATATATAACAAAATAATAAAAACAAATTACAGAACTTGGCAGTTAGTTAAAAAAGCTAATGATGGATGTGTAACTCATTTTTTCGTACTTATAGCGATAATAATTACCGTTCGTTTTTTGTTTTGGCAGTGGTTGTCTCTAAAAATAAAGCCCGAGGGTCAAGAACTCCCTTTGGTCTTAATAAACAACCGAACTGGATTTTCGGCACACCGTTTATAATCTCAACAATTCACGTAATGCGATAGAAAGCAGTTTCACATTGTGTCCAGAGCAGAAGACACTATTATAAAGCAAAGTTACTGTTTTGAGATGTAAAGCTTTAATGTCCAAGCCATCCAAACATGTAGTTTTCCATTTCACGCTGTTATTTAGCTGTTTCACTAGTCTGTGTACACTTTCATCATTATAAAACACATGAAGCCTTAACTTCAATTGTCTCAACTGCTTGAAAATGTACGATTTTCGTGTCAAACTGTTTACAAAAGAGGCTGTTTCCTCTCGTTATGTTTCAAAACATGCACAGTCAGTGTCTGAAAAGTTGTTATGGTGGTGATCAGATGAATACATATGTTGACTTTAAGTCTGGTCAGAGTTAGTTGTCAATAATAGCCAAGGGAGAAATCGTAGTTTTAATTCTTCTTAAGCAGAACGTGATGTGCATGTTATCACGACTTATAAAAATTTCATACCCGAAAAGGAACTCATTTTTTACTAACTTTTAATACTGCCTCTACAACCAATTTTGATGGCTCGGCTCGAAAAAAGTTCAAACAAGGGGCGAAAACAGAAAGCCAATGAAATTGCAGTTGTTCGATGAGAATAGAGATAAAATGATTTACTCTGTCGATTTTAAAATTTTCCGCTTGAAACATTTTATTGCTTAGAGTTAGAGTAACGCTATGTATATAGATGTTCCGAGGAATGCCGGCGATGTACACTAGCTGATAATTTTACTTTGCCGCTGACTTTACCTGTGGCGCTGTGTTTCTTTACAACTGTTGCTTAAAATTCGAGGCAGTGCTGTGATAAATTGCATAAATTGCTAAGTTTACTTTTCAAGGGAAAACTATTTCGGGAAGGCCAAAACTTGAGCGTAGAATTCATCTCCGCTACGGGCCAATATCGTTCCGTTAACTCAAACAGTGACACACTCCAATTGGCCACTTTAATTTACAATTGCTCATTTTTATGCAAAGGTTTTACACTTATAACAGTTATTTAATCTGTTAAAAAAGGGTAAATATGTCTTTTGGCAATAAGTGTTTTGTTCCCTGACTGTATAAGCCGCGAAGTATTGGCTATTGCCAGTGACGAGAATTCTTGTTGTGTTATGGACTTCTATGCAAATTAATCCACATCAACATGATATACGAGACGTGTTTGAATGGAGTGAGTTTTTAAACTATGCTTGCTTAAGGCGAAAAATAGATTCTTAATTCAACATGCAACTAAGGCGTCAGAAAATCAACTACCCAGAAAGGAATGGTTAAGAAACTTCCTTTTAACTAAATGACGTAAGCAAGCCGCGGTATTTTACGAGCGGTCGGTTTCTTTGCAAAAACCACATTTGAAACTCTGTCGAAAGGTCGAGTTAGGTGGGTTGAACTATGGTTTGCTTGTGTGAAATGATCACTTTTTGACATGACATTCAGTTACAGAACAAACAAAAGGCTACAGCCGACCAAAACATTTCTTTTCAGACAAAGATTGACGAGCTCCGAAGCACGAGCGCATAGCTGGTGGCAGGGTGCCACTTGTTAGCGATTTTAATCCGAAAACGAGTTGATATTTTGAAGTGTATCCAATGAAAGAAGGCGAAACATGCTGATTGAAGTAATAAAATATTGGTATTCAACGCCTGGAAAGTTTCGAGTTATGTTCTTATGTGTGTACATGAATATAATTCCCGCATGAAAGATTACTGTGCGAAGTTGCGGGAGATAAATGCTAGGAAATGTAATGTCTTAAGCGGCTGACTTAAAACAAATCGAAAACAGGTCATCATACTCAAATTATCTCGTACTCGTGCTCGTTAGTTAATATCGTATGGTAATAATATGCTACGATACCTTATTCAAGAATTTCCGCTGTCTAAACTTTCGCGAGACTAATCCCCCAAATGACAATAAAATCTGTTAGTCACTAGAAAAGGCACTTACTTGTTCCCATCATTCCTGTGCCTTGAAAAACCTGCGCTGTGCTGATTCCCGTACAGTTCCATCGATGGTCTCGGAAATGTTTGGGACACTCTTTCAAAGCGTTTTCCACTCCTCTCTGAACGCTCAGCATTAGCACAGGATGTTGTAGACACTGTGTTTTTTGATGAGGCTTGAACCAGGACATCAAAGCGCAAAACCGCTTGACGTCCTCATTCGAACTTAATGGTACTCCCGAGATAGTCGAATCTGAACGTGAAATCCTGATAATAGTAAAGAAAGAGAAGTGAGACTCTGTCTCTAAGTTAGTGTGTGTGTGTCCCCCAAACTCAGACAGTACTTGACCTGCAAAGATACTCAAGCTCGTGAAGCACTTGTCTTTCTTATTATAGTAAGAAAGACAAGTGTTGCTTTATGAGCTCGATCTCTTGTAGATTTTTAAAACCTGTGGGAACAACAACAGATGCCAGTGGCTATTCCCTGACTTTCTGTCGACAAACCAGGGGGCAATGATGCCTTAAGAAATCACATAACTCCCTGATTAAAAAATAGACAGCACGTACCTAAATCGTCGGCTTGAGCAAGCGCCAATCAGTAGAAAAGTCACAAAAATCTGAGTGCTCAGTGCAGAAACAGCCATGGCTGTGAATCCGAAGTCTTGACTCTTTCACTGTCAAAGGTTCGATGCTTTATGCGATGAAATGACTGCAGACAAGTTGTATTAGTACTTAATAGTTTCGTGCTGTCACTTCAGACTTTGACGGGTTAGTCTGCACAAGAGAAAAGGCCTGTGGTTTGATGACGGAGGCTGCTTCGACGCTCTTATGAAAACCCCAACTCCGTTGACTCAGGCCTCGGACAACAAACAATTGATATGAGACCTCTCGAAACTGTCGACCGCACTCTCAACAAAAACGCTTGATCGCTTCTATGAACAGTAATCTTAACAATTTCGCGATACTGAAGTGAGCTGAAACAAGAGGCAGCTTTGAAGAAAAGAGACTGTTTGAAGCGGTCTTCTGATTGGTTGTCGATTGTCTCCACAGTTCAACGAGTCTATTTTCCCAATAAATCAGGCAATAAAGCGGCGACTAAACACTTGTCAAAACAACACTGGTCTTAAGGATGAATTGAAATTCATGAACTCCGGAAACGTTCGGATTGTCGAGTGGTTCCTAACTATTTTAGTGAAATGAAACTAATTCTATCGTAATACGGATGGCAAACTCGTCAAGTTCTGACACATTTGGAAATCCACCCAACCGGCAGTTGCGTATACGTTCGGCATGCCCCAATTAAATCCTCGCAGTCTATCCTAATTAACTGTTGCTTTGTTATTTATTAACTGAAAAACGTGCGTTCGAAATTAAAACGATGATTCTTAATACAAAAAGTTATTAAATTGAATAGGTTGTTTTCATTTGTGGAAATCAATATGTTTAGAGGCGCCAAGCTCTGACGAACTTTTTTGCATATCTATTCATCGGGAAAATCAATGTGTTATTGGCGCTAACCTTGATGGCTTGAAATAAGTGCTACTTTGAAAGTTATGACCCCGGCGAGTATAATCTTTATGAAATCATCAATATAGAAGAGAGATTACGCGAAGCTCCAAAACACGACAATTCGCGTCACATTGTTGAATAGCTCGGATGAACGTGATGAAAGTTTTCTTACGCAATACCAAAGAATTTCCACGCAAATTTTTACGGAACACGAGTGGCAATAAGGTTTAGTCCTAACTTCTCGTAATGCTCCCACTTTGTTTTATGACTTGTGCAACAAGATAAATCCGTTCTAAATTAGTTCGTTCATGCGAGTTTGAAAGCTCTTGTGATATCTAATATTATGCGTTGACTCGCAACAACTTGTCTGCCCAACTGACTCAAAGCAGCTGTGCCGAGAAAAAGAAATTTCAACAAGTTCGGTTCCAAGAACAAATTAGACAATCCTTCCTTGTCCGTCACCGACGTGGTCCTATTTTCTGTTTTGTTTTTGTTTTTATATTGTTCCGTCTTTGTAAAGCTTGATAAAGCAAACTCAGCTTTACAACGGTAATTATAGCTATCTGGCAATTTGCAACAGAAGAAATTTGTTCGAATTAAAAGGATGGGAGTTGGAGATATATATCTTTCTGATATCCTTTGTTTCTTTTACTTGTTTGACCTTTTAAAAGACTTATTACAAGCAGATGTCCATGAACGTGTTCGAATATTAAAAGTTTTGCTTCAAACTGCACAGCCCAACACGAAAATCGCAATGTGTGAAAATCAACCACTGTTTGGAGTACCAAATGCGATCCAAAAGCTCTGTTTTTTGTTTTTGAGAAGCTTTTCAAACTGTCCAGTTGACCGGATTCGCTTTTTCGCTGTGGGCTAAGTTCGGTGGTAAATTTAGACCATTTGTAAGTGCCTTTTCAACGGTTGAAACCGTATTTTTCAACAGATTACTATCACACGAAAAATCTTATTAATCTATTAGACTGCATTTCTTGGCCTATTCGCAGTATTTTAACAAGTGAATGAGTTTTCAACGGCTAATTGAATCTTTGTGTTTCATTTCATTCAGTTGTAAGTGACCTAATATTGCGAGCCGCATAACAAGAATCACCAGCATTTTACAGCAATTAACTTCAAACAATCTGCGGCGAATTGCAGAAAGACCCACTGCGAACACCGGAAGAGAGTTTTACAAAACGACACGTTTTAATTAAGTGTTCTCAGGTTTTGTAGTAGGTGTAAAGATCAATAGTTTGAGAAACACGTAAACAGAAATGGATCAGAAGTGATGATTATTACGGAATCAACTGTTGATAAATATCTGACACCCTTCAACAGAATTTCCCCCGAGGCCCCGGAATTCCAGTGAACTGCATTTGTCGCAAGATTAATAATAAGTATGGACAAACTTTGTCAAGTTAGTATCTCGGTTATTTTAATTACCGAGGCAAAAAAATAGGCAGGGTATGTCATAAACATACGAATGCCGCAAGTACTTTTGTTACACCGAAATACAATGACCGAAATAAGGCATTGACTGTCAATAAAGAACTGTTCTTGAAAATATTGTTTTGTAATATGAAAGGTCAAAGTTTGAACGCAAAAGCTCGACATAATTCATTTGTCGTTATATCATCGAAAGTCGACAAGCAACACGGAAATTTATACAAAACATTTATTGCACAAACTTGTTGAAAGCGTTAAGTTCGCTTGCATGATAAACAGAATCCAGACGAGTTCGACATAGTTATCCCCAAAATTTTGGAAACTAGCTCCTGAAAACCGAAACAGACCAAAACGTAAGAACTTTAAACGCAATTAGCTGACACACAATCTTTTGTAAGTATAATTTAAAATATTTCTGCCGTCCAAAGATCTCGTCTTGTATGCCGGTTTGCTATGTTTCTCATTTGTACCAGAATCGTATCAGGTCAGTTTTTCGTTGACATTTGTAGGCCAGTAAATATGGGCTTTATTCGATGCCTGTTGAAACAACTACAAAGTTGGTTTACCATATAAAGGCATACCGAAGTTTCATAAAATCTGACCAATAGTAAATAAGTAATAAAATCGGGAATAATTTTTGTGTAGTTTTCCGTACATTCTAAATATTAACACAAGAAAACACCAAATCTGCAAGATACTAAACTAACAAACTGTGGAAAAATGAGGTCAAGTGACAAATATTTTGAAAGAAGCCAATTATAACTATTAGAACTATCTTTTACGTACGAAAGGATTTACGTTTAAAGAAATTTCACGACTCGAGAATTCTTACAATTAATCATATCTGTATATATGTGATTTCGACTTGTGTATTTGCCAAGCGAGGATAAAAAAGTATAAACACACGGTTTTAATAGTACAGCTGTTTCGACCTGAACTGTAATCTAATCTAATCAAGGGTTCCTCTGAAAATAGAAAAGCTGTGTTTTTCTATACTACATCTTTAAAAATGTTTATTACTTTAACATCTGCAAACTAAATTAAAACAAGAAATCGAAATTCTTCAAACTGAATTGATGTATATCTTAGCTGTTTGCCCATGCTGGAGATTTATTTGAGCAGCCCAGGAGTTGATTCATGATTTTTGGATGTAAAAACTTAATAGTGGCACAACAAATCTAACGAGACAATTGAAATGTAACTTCCTCTAGTATGAAGTAATTTATCTTAACCAACTACAGTTACAGGCAGATAACAATCTAATTGTCTGTTAATTGTGTGCAAATGATATTGTCAAACAGCTAACTATATTAAATCTGGAACATGAGTCATGAGTTATGTGGTATGTACGTACGTGTGTCTTGTGTAGAGCAATGAAACTCGCTATGGCAGCAGGTCATTACTGCACCACAGTTTACTGAGACCGTTCTTCTCTTTAGTTGTCTACTTCTTTACAAGTCTTCTTCTTAGCTTCTGATTGACTAAGCTCTTTCTACCAGGAGTATACATAGACGCTCTAGATTTCCAGATAAATATTTACGTGGCACTCACTTGAAGTCAATCAGAGAAACCATATCGCTTTTGTAAGTCCCAGCACGCAAAACTGTATAACCCATTTTCCAACCAGTAACCTTAATTAACAAAACCAAGTCAATGTGGCAGCTATTTCGGTTACAAATATTATTCACAAAGTCACTGACTTTTTGTATTAACAAGTAGTCTTGTCTTGCTTGGAAATGTTCAAAGATAAATCGAGTTGTTCGCGTTTTAATTTCTTTGTTTAATACAAAGAGTTCCAAGTGGCAAGTGAATCTACAGGCTGAAATTACAAATTTACATTTGATTCTAACATGTAACCGGTTCTCCGGCATTCTATCCATCCCCCAATTAGAATGAGCAATGCAAGATTTGTCACTAAAACGCAAAACATCGAAATTACGACACAAAAAGCGCAAGTTTCTAATGCTACCACACAAAAAACGCAAGAATAATGAAAAAAAGAAAAGACAATTATTAATTTAGAAGCCAGAGGCCAGATCAGCCGTGAGTGGGACGACCACCCGCAAACTATGATAGAACCTTATTGAGTTTAGGTAGTTTTGTTTGCATTTATTGTTAGTTGCTCAACCGGTTTAAAATAAAATTTGAATATTTTATCGTTTGGGATTTATTTTAATTTACAACACGGCGGTAGCTGTTGCTTTTGTTTGTATTCAGTATAAATTACAGTGATTTTGTGGCAATCGCTTTAGTTCTCTTTTGTTTTTGCTATAACTAAAAGCAGCTCGCTCTTATTCAGTTCCAGTGTTTTTTATATTTGGCATTTAGTATCGCATTGTAGAATTAAGTTGTAGGTCTGAAAATTTTTTTTACTGTCATCAAATGTTTCGTTTATACTTCACCATTTCATTGAAGGAATTGTCAGCAAAAACCGTCTTTTAGCCGGCTCAAGAACCTTTCGAAGGATTCTGTCTTGGATCACTGGTTAAGATGAGTCGTTACAATTCAGAAAAGAACAGAAGGCGTGAAGCCAAAATTAACTGTATGCTAAATTGACAGTTAAGTTTTTTCATGATTTTTCTACCTTTTTTTAACCTGACGAAAACTGGACGAACTTAAATAAAATATACTGAAAAAAATGATAAACTTTGCGACACCGGACCTTTTGTTGGTATTAAACTATAAAAGTTTCGTGGGCGTTAAACTGAAATGTTTAATTGAGGCATTATACTTATTGCTGAGAAATTGAAGTGATGATAGTACAGGATGGTTTCCATGATATTAAATTGAAACAAAATGTTGTGAGTTCTTGTTATTGCTTGCTTAATTACGTTCACAGTATGCACCAGCTTAGCAAACAAGACGGAATAAGTGGGCGTGACTAGATCACCGGAGTTTGTAAAAACACAATCTGTCAATACTACGCAAACTTCAGCTCGGTGGTACACGGCAATCCAAATATTTTGGATTGAAGCCACAGGAAATCAAGACAATTAGAGCACAGTGCTGGTTCCGACATCAGCATCGATACGGCGGGGAAACCATTCCACACTGAACCATGAGTTCAATGTTAGGATTGCTTCTGGAAAGAATTACCCACAATCGGGGCGTCGGAACCACGCCTTTGTCGAGCACTTCGCACAACGGCACGTTCTTGGATATCCGTCACTTGAGTAAGATATTTGGAGCCGTCGAAGCCTAAAATAATTATGTCCTGGTCAAAAGAACGTGCACATTTCAATGATAAATGGTGTATTTTAGTATACTAGAGGGTTCGGATATGGAAATAGTGCTTCCTCATCGTCATGCACAATGTTCGCTTGAGAACTGTTGCTTTCTCTTTAGATGTGGCGGTTTGTCAATATACAATACTCTACAAAACATCACTATACAATTTAGAAGACTATAGCTTTCGCGTCAGATGTGGCGATTTCTCAAAACCCTTATTAAAATGTAGTACAATTTGTAAGAATGTATAGCTTTATTTTTTGATATACCGCGATTGTCAATATACAATACAATACAACACAACACAACACAACACAACACAACACAACACAACACAACACAACACAGCACAGCACAGCACAGCACAGCAC
>JAOEHT020378472.1:0-17650 GCA_025448195.2 Parazoanthus atlanticus | reverse complement strand
GTTGTAAATAGCTCATCTACATTGGTATTTATGAATATTTAACTTCAAGTCGAGGCTGTGTATTGTTGGAGGCTCGGACGTCTAATCGTTCTCGCTGGTATTTATGTATATTCAACACCAAGTCGAGGCCAACGCTGTAGAAATAAGTCTATGGTCATTGCAATCAGCGGTAACTGGAATACGAGACTAGACCAAAGCCGAAAGCTGCTTGTTTGTGGCAATAATGTAATAAACAGCCGTTTATTAAGCGACCACCAAGGTAGGCAGTAGTAACTGTGGGTGATGTAGTAATACAGTAATGTTACCTTGGGGGAGAGATCAGGAGATACAAGGTAGGCAGTAGTAACTGTGGGTGATGTAGTAATACAATAATTAATGTTCCCTTGGGGGAGAGATCAGGAGATACAAGGTAGGCAGTAGTAACTGTGGGTGATGTAATAATATAGTGATGTTACCTTGCAATCAGCGGTAACTGGGAATACGAGACTAGACCAAAGCCGAAAGCTGCTTGTTTGTGGCAATAAACACATTCGAACCTGTAATAAACAGCCGTTTATTAAGCGACCACCCCCTATTTAATGGATACTTCTCAAAGTCCCAAAATTTTTTTAGTCATTAACTGTTGGTTGCATCTCTGTTAAGCGGCCACCTCTATTATACGGCCGCGGCCACCTTTGTGTGGCCCTAAGTGGTGTTTTCTGTGTTTTTTTACCTGTACTCAAATGTCTTTTTCACACTTTTTCCCAAAGGGACCCGAATTTGAAACTGGAGTCAATTAGAAATGAGAAAACTTATATATTTAATAGATATCACGTGAAATATCCTTCATCAAGCTTATAGGTAATTAAAAGTTCGTAAACATTGGTGACAAAACCCAAGGCCCGTTAATGGCGTTTCTCTGTTAAGCGGCCACCTGTATTAATTAACTTATTAAGTAGCATCTATTTTTAGATTGGTGTAAGCTTTAAACCAAAGCGCATTTGGTCGTATATTTATGGAATTTGCGCTATACAAATTTGTAATTTATTATCATTATTATTGTTATTATTGTTGTTATTATTATTATTATTATTATTATTATTATTGTTATTATTAACTTTGTATTTCCGTCATTCAGCTCCCGATGCGGCTCCTCGTGAGTTTTCTTTTCAACACGTTAACGCGACTACCTACAACTGTTCCTGGACCCCTCCCCCACGGGAAAGAAGCCACGGTACAATTACCAAGTATGAAGTCCAGTACACTAGTGAACCTACGGTTCGCACAAGAAGGTCATCTGATTCTGTGTCGGTATTAACAACAGAGACACATACGCTGCTCTATAATTTGCAGCTCTGCAGAGTATTTCAAATTGCAGCGAGAGCATTTACAAAAGTTGGACCAGGTCCTTGGAGTCCGAAGCTTTCCTATGAAAATGGTGCGTTCGGGAGCTAGAAGTCGTTTTACTAAATTGTATTTCAGATAGCAATCTACTTCAGTGGACTTTTATCCATGATTCCTATTTAAACATAAACATCATATATATACAGTTACGACTACTTTATACCCAGTAATGTACAGGTTATTTATTAAAGTTATTTAATGTTTTCTCTCAATTAGTCTTTAATTCTCAGATTTCTTTATATAATATTTTTTCTATTTGAGATTTCGGTGGCAGAACATCTTTTAGCCCCAAATATTTGTTATCTATATTTTCTCATTAGGAAGAAAATATTTTTTCCCAAGTAGTTTCGAGATTATGATTCCTACGTTACTAACAGTACACGAATAGTAGAGTATATTCTTTGAGTATACAAGTAGCTGAAAAAAATAAAGCTTTGACTTTTAACATTAATTGTTACTATTTTGATTTGTTTCTTAACAGCCGCATTACCACCAGCGATAGTTAAGATTCTCAACACTGAAAAAAAAAGCATAGAGATTGAATGGACGGAGCCACCTCGCCTTGGGAGAGAAATCAGGGGGTACAAGGTAGGTGGTGTTGTGATACAGCGATGTTACCTTGGGGGAGAGATGAGGGGGTACAAGGTAGGCAGTAGTAACTGTGGGTGATGTAGTAATACAGTAATGTTACCCTGGGGGAGAGATGAGGGGGTACAAGGTAGGCAGTAGTAACTGTGGGTGATGTAGTAATACAGTAATGTTACCTTGGGGGAGAGATCAAGGGGTATAAGATAGGCAGTAGTAACTTTGGGTGATGTAGTAATACAGCAAGGTTACCTCGGGGGAGATCAGGGGATATAAGGTAGGCAACACTGTGGTATATTTGTGTAGGCAGTAGTAACTGTGGTTACACTATTACCCAGTGTTTGCATGATTTGTTTTACTCCGTTTTTCGTCAAGACGATTTTCAGATATACTTCAGATTAGGAGTTTTGCCACCAAAAATACATCTCATGCATACGTTATCAAAGTTTCCATGTTTGACTAGAAATCGTAGTAGCTTTGATACAGCTTTTATTTGAAAAAGGAGTGATCGTAGATTTTTTAAGTTTTAAATGCTTTTAAAAGTGTTCGAGTCTCTTTCTAACGAACATGCCCCCTGAAAATGAGAACGTTTGATAAACGCCCGGCTCACTCCAGAACAAATAAAATACATGTAAAGAATCACGTTATTTTCTTTAGCTCACGCTAACTTGGAAATCGTGGCTAACAGTTATTAAAAATATTACACAATCCGTACGGGTCATGGAGAACCTAGAAAGTCATGGGGTTTCTAAATCCAGGATTGGAAAACCTATAAAATCAATATTGCTAATTAAAAGTCATAGCGTTTAGGAATAAAACACATGTACGAACCTTGATATTAACATTTCTGGTAATAGGTGAAATTTGTTGGCAAGAAGCCATACGACACGACTTTCAAAGACACAGGCGAGCGAGAAACAAACAGTCGAACTCCAACTCGCCTACTGGTGAAGAACCTGGTACCCGGTACAACCTATACGTTTGAGGTCGCCACTAAAGCCGGATGTAACCAAGTGGCTTATAGTATAGCAAAACCAACAGCACAAACTGATGTTGACAGTGAGTTGCTAAGTTTATATATGTAGGCGGAATTCGGATATCGTCATTAACATAACATAGAATATATTCAGCTTCAAGCTTCAAACAAAATGAGTCCATAATTCAATCGTGCATGGTGCAATTGATACTCACTGAAAATTTGAGTTTGATTTGTCGAACTATTTCGGAGAAGCAAGTGTTTGAAATCTTTCGAATTTGCAGAGGTTTATATGGCTGGATGCAACTTCTGCCGCCAGTCATACATTCTCTAAAATTTTCGAAACGTTGCTCTAAAACTAGTCAACCTATCGGGCTCAATCTTTGGTAGTTACACTGTGGCATGCATTTTCGTTTTATGTGCACTTTTTGTTCGAATCTTGAAGTTGGGCTTCTGTGATATTATGCTAATGAGGTAAGAGGTAAACAATGACGTCATATTGAAATCCGCTTATAGGATACGACTGCCCTGTCTTCCGTACAGAAGGTGCCAAAGAGTGTTATGACCGGAAGGGCACGAGAGCTAATATCTAGCATCCAGTGCAGGATTCAACACGTGTTTAGTGATTGCAGATTTTTATTCTTGAATACAGATTGCTTCGACTGTGGGTAATTTCCAACCAATTCTAAAACAGGGTAACTCTGGAAGCATGTTTGAAAAGTGCCCATTTTTTTTCTATTTTGCGCAGTCAGCGGATCAAATTACTTTTTTTACACCAAAATTAGCAGTAGGAGTTAGGAACCTTTGCCGATGACTGACATATATGATGTTTCAGGTGGGCATTCATGCAAGGAGAGTTTCTTATCAGTCTTGTCAGTCAGTCAGTCAATCAAACAATCAATCAACCAATCAATCAATCAATCAATCAATCAAACAACTTTCTTTCGCAACTAGTTTTTTTCGAAGCAAAACAAATTCTTTTTCATAAATATATTACTTTATATTATTGTTATTTTTCAAGGCAAAAGGAATTTGGATAGGATAGAATCTTTCAAGTAATCCACGAATGAATGTCAGTTGAGTGATGAAATTAAAGTGTGTTCAACAATAATCAATGTCAAAAGAAAATTGACATATATGTATGCATGTTTCCCCAGATCCTCTCCCTCCGAATGTTGAAGATGTAGTAAATAATCCAAGTTCCGGGACTGCGATTACTATAACTTTATTGCCAACTCAGGCAAGAAATGGTCCGATCAGGTAACAACTTTCAAAGTGTTGTTCAGTTTGCGAACTAGAGTCCACATGAACTGTACTATAAGGTACTCTGCAATTAAATTATGTAAATATATCTTTCTTTTGTCACAAGGATTGCTGTAAATACCTTTTGTTAAAAGATATCTTCTTGAAGACACTAAGTTTTTTCGCTGTTGGAAACTTCGGTTTGGTTTTCTATTCAAAGAAGACATACATCATCTGTAAAGTCGAGGTGTTGAAAATAGCAACAGCAGTCATAACTTATACTGCACTGATATTTGAATCGTTACCCCTCTAGGTAAGTTTCAGATTAGCTTCAAATGAGCATTAATTTTAAGTGAGTTTGCTTGCTAAATATATATGCTGTTACATTTACGTAGGACTTTGAGTTCATTGAGTTGGTAGCTTAGTCCACAGCTGTTAACTTCGACAGAAGTGACCCACATAACGTCGATCTAATTCACCTTTTTGGAAAATACTGTAAAAACATTGAAAAAAAACAATCAGTTTATGTAGACAACGGAAACAATCAAACTGAGCAAGGCTATGGGACTCTATCGACCCAGGCTAAAATTTCAGCCAGGTTGGAGGCCCTGGTATGTTGTGTCTACAAGATTTATCTGTGCTTGAAACTTGCTTACAGGTGCAAACATAATGACGTCTTTAAGCCTAACACTGGCAGCACAATCGCTATGCATTCGCATAGTTTGTTGTGATTACCGACAACGTTTCATCCCGGCTGCAGAAGTCGAGCTGAAACCTTCTCGATGAAACTCTTTCCCCTTAGGATTTGTTCAAAAACCCTGTATTTAATCTAATCCTCCTAACCAACTTGAAATGTCACCTCAGACTGTAATTCAACACAAAATCGTCCTCTTAGAATGGAGTAAAACTTTTACTCCATTGCGTCTTTTTGCTGCTGTACAGTTGCTGTGTTTTTTCGTTATTGTTGTATGTAACATTCAAGTCTTTTTTTTTCTGTCAACCGTAGTCACTGTTTGTACAGCACTATGGCGGTAAAGCAAACTAGTTTAACATACTGATTTATATATATATATTTATATAGATTTATATTTGTCTTTCTACACATGCAGCTCTTACCAAGTTATTGTACTTCGAGTGGAGAAAGACGTTACCACACTTCCTGACGACTATGGAGATAAGTTGTACGACGTTACAAAGGCAGAGCAACTCGGACTGCCTTTCTATATCACTGCGGAAATTCCAGAAAAAAATGTTACAACCAAGACCAGCTTTATCGTTGGTGACGACACGACTCGTGGATCGTATCTTAATGCTAGGCTCAAGGAAGGTGAACAGTACAAGCTGTTTGTCAGAGCGATGACAGATTCGAATGGGGTAAGACACTCGTTATATTTAAGGTTATATAGCGTGTTGTTTAGTAACCAGGAGCTTTTTAAGGGGCAGCAGCCAAAAAATCGAAATTTGGATGGTGTTAAATATGTCGTCGCTCTCTGCCCAGTTGTCCAATTTTAAAGAACTAGGTCAAATAGCAAAGCCCTATCACTATTTTCAAGCAAGTCCAGCGGTTTGATTATGGTAATAATGAGGAAAATTGTTCGTTTTGATTAACGTTTGACTTTTCTGCACAGAACATTTATCCCGGGAAGTATGAGATGATAGCGGAGCTAACTGTTAAAAAAGGTAAGTAACTCGGTCAGGCTTATTCCAAGGTCCCACGTTCTTCTCTGGCTTGCGGCAGGACTAGAATTGCTAACTGCTAAAAACGTGGATTCTGGAAACGAGGTTGGTCGCTGGTGACTGGAAAGGCAGGTCACCGTACATCAGAAACCCAGGGGCAACATTTTCTACTTTTGTCTCGCCCCTTAATTTTTCGTCCGCACCGATTGACCACCCAGGGCTAACTTTCTCATTGAAGATGGTCACAATAACAATTGTGTCTTAGTGAGTTGCAGTAACAGCAAACTGCTGGCAAATATCTAGTGAAATGTCCAGTAAAAGTGAGCAGCGTTTAACGTTTGACCATAAACGTCACTGTCGATTTAAAACAGAACATAAGCAGGATTGTTCGAAGTATTTCCTATTGCAAATTCTCTTGCCGGTATTTCGTAAATTTCTGACATTGCTTTACGTGTATACGCCTAGCTTCCTGATCTGTCGGAAAAACATGAAGCAATTTTACTTCAATGCTTTAAGTTAAAATCAACAAATAGCAGGGTTCGTATACAGAGTCTGGAAAACTGGAAAAAGTCTGGAAATCCATAAAATGTCTGGAAAGACTGGAAAAAGCCTGGAAAATAAAGCAAAGGTCTGGATTTTCTGGACTCTACTCGGTAGCAGAAAAAACGCCCAAATTTTTTATTACTTTTCAGAAAATATGCTAAATGCTCAAAAATTATCTAAAATATTGGAAGATTAAAACGTAGGTCGATAGATATCTAAAATCTTGGCTTTTGCGTGAAATGGCAACATTATTTAAAACGATTACCTAATTTTGAGTCTTGAAAACGAAGCAAAAGGTCTGTGCATTCAAATGCCTTTACGAACCCTGAAATATGCAAGTAAACGTTTATAATAACTTATTTGAAACGATCCGGTACCAAGATATTCGCGCTGTTCAGTTTATTATTTTTAATATGCTTGACCAGTTTCTCAACGTTATTGAACGAAAAGTATTCATGTGCTTCATGCGAAGTTTTTCATAGTCGGTGTTGCCAAGATATAATGATTGTCAAATATTAATTCGATTTAGCTAGTATTCTAAATCACCAATTATGTTTCTTTGTTTCTCCAGCGCCTCTACCCGACACTGGAAAGGGAGGAAGTGACTCTCTTCCCATCATTCTCGGCGTTGTTATTGCTGTTGTTGTTGCCGTTATAGTCGTTGTAGTCATTCTTTTTCTCAGGTGAGTTATCCCTATATTATCATAATGAAAATAATGGTAATAATGATAATAAATGTAACAATGATGACGGTAAAAAAAAAATAATGATGATACATTTCTTGCTACGAGCCCGTGTAAGAACCATCCTTTGTTTTCTCCTGCAAAAGAAATGCTTTTTAGGTTTCGCAGACAACTTACTTTGGATAACTCAAACTTTCGTTGAAATTTATAACTGTATTGCAACTATACTAGTGAAAACTTCGAGGGACAGTTATACTGGCGCGCTTTTCCTTTAGCCACATTTTCCAGTTCGACCGGTTTGAATGACAAATAGAACAGTTCAGTACAATACAATATATTTGTTGAAAACCACGCAAATAAATTGCAGAAGATTAAGTTGAAAAAGTACAGACGTTGGCTATTCACTACCTAGAAGTAACTGTAAAAGCTAATCTAAGCTAGGTAGCTATATAATAATATTGTTCATAAAGACGTAATGAAAGAGGTCAAGTCGCAAGCACAAGCATAATACAATTAAAAATACAACAAAAAGAAACGAACCATTCCAGTGGAAATTTTCCGGATCGAACGAACGAACGGTTTACCTCTGGAGGTACGCCACTTTTTGCGTTCCTACCGGGTGGAATGGAACGTTGCTTTCCATTTGTACAACATTTTCATTTTCAACCGAGTCGTTGAACGCACACTCAGGTCATCCACGTCACGCAATGCTTACGCAAACTTATTGACCAATCAAACTGCATCTCTTCCACCAAGTGAAAAAACCGTTGCATTTGATAGGCATAATTTCCAGAAATTCAAACCGGGAAATTTGGTTAAATGGAAAGCGCCCACGGTGTACCAAATGAAGCCTAGAAAGATAAGACTAAAGGAAAATATAGAAGACGAGGCAGCTTTGACTGAGACACCAACTAAGACACATTACATTTGCCGGGTGCGAGTGGCACGATCAAGCGATTCACAAAATGGGGTTTGGCTTTAACGAAGGGCTAACGCTCGAAACGTCAGATTTGCACTCAACCTTACGGCGAAGAACATACCATATCAACCCTTGTTGATCAAGCCACATATTTGGTTACTTGTTGACGAAGGAAAACCAGTTTCCCTAAGAAACGATAGTCTTCCAGTGAATTTCAAAATGAAAGGCGACAACTGTCGCAACAGTTTCTGGACGCTACACGGACCAATCACGATAACTGACTCAATCCGTTTTACGTACGTGTAGAAGTTCATTTGTCGTGAATTGCGTTTGCGGATAATAGATATTAAACATCCTCCTGTTCGAAGATTTGTAAACAGTAATGGTTGTTGTTTTTAAACTTTTAAGGGACAAGTAAATTTAATGTAGTTGTAAGCGAGGGAGGGGAAGGTAGGAGATAGGAGATGCAGATGAACTTTGGGAAGGACCGGTGGTTTGTAAAACCATATTGTATTTAAAAGTGTTTCACATTTCGTGTATACTCACTCAAAACGTTTTTAAACAGCAGGGAGAACTGTCTTGAAACATTTTTAGCAGCTCATAATTTTGCCGTATAGTATTAAGGGGGAGTTTGAAAGTTTTGCTTGGGAAAGCAATTTCTCTTGCATCACAGCCATTTCCTCGCCGTCTTATCATAATCATTGACCGGTCCTTTAGACTATATGAGTTTTGGTATTGGTAACGTTTGCTGTTCAAATGGTCAACTCACAATGCACACAAAGCAACGTTTGAGTGATTGAACGCGCTTCTGAAACTGAAATGTTTGTTTTCAGACGCCGGAGGGCTCGTGGACACGGTGGCAAAGATGGTAAGGAACGAACGGTTGCATTGCACCATTTGGCAAATAAGGAGAATGGAAACAGTTCGTCACATTTGATTGGAGAGGAACCAGTGGCCGCAGGATCGTCTACAAATAAGAAAGAAGTCAGTCCACTTGCAGCAAGTAAATACAAAGGTTAGCTCGATGCTCTTCAGCTGAAAAGTTATTTTAATTAGTAGTTGGTGACGAACTGTCTTGAGTGGACACTTAGATCCTGCTGTAGAAAGTTTGTTAAAACTTAACATTTTCGTTAATTCTAGTTAGTTCTTTGTGACAAAGTAAATCAGTACACAGGCTTGGCATATTCTGTGTTTTTGAAATTTCTTTGATATTATTTATTAATTATACGTGCGTTGTACAAATAAGAGTATTTTACAGCTAGCAACAAATGTCGGACTGACAGGTTAACGGCAGTTGTTGAAACCAGAGATATTCTGAGAAAGCCAAAACTTCAAAAGAGACCATTTGTCTAGGGAAGACTTCTTGTTATATCTAGTAAATGAGTATCGTTCTATTAAGTAATAGGAGATAAGACCCTTTTGGAAAAGTGCTAAAGTTGGTAGTTTCAAGTTTAGTTTACTTCTGAAATTGAAAGATTTGGGCGGTAAGGAAGATAAAGGTTTCTAGTAAAGGTGAGTCGACAGTTCTCCAATCCAATACAGTTGCACTACAATCAATAATTATCTCACAACAGGAGAACTGTCAGTACCACTGTAAAAAGACACACCAGAACGTTTTGACACTGGTATGTTCTTTGTAACATTTCAGTCCCTGAAGATCACGCGAAGCCAGGGGCAAGAGACGAAACTCAACCGATATACAGCAACGCCATGGAAGACGAGGAACACAAACCGATACCCGTGGTTCAGTTCTCGGAGTACATGAACAGAGTGAAACGTGCAGATTTTGCCAGGCTGAAGCAGGAGTACCAAGTAAGACAACTAACGAAATTGTGTAGTTTAGACATAATAATAATAATAATAATAATAATAACAGTTTTTCGTACGCATTTTGCAAAGCCTCAATGCGTTTACAACAATTACTAAAACATGTGACTAAAATGAAGCTAAAAATACCTACCATAGAACCTGGTAACTGATTTATGGATAAATTAAGATAATCAGGATAACAAAAACAAAAGTTACTCTTGTAAGGATTTAAGGCATTGTCCAGTTAGAAGCGCTTTCTTGGAGTGTCATGTAATATACTACAATTTGTTCTTAGCGGAAATTTAAATTTTAAACAATTTTTTGATGGTAGAAACGTTTTCGAGAACGAATAGTGATTAAACATGGGTGTTTCTTTCTGTAAGAATGAGATATGCCGTATCTGTGGATGTTTATGTGTGTGTGTGTGTGTGTGTGTGTGTTGTGGTTCCGTCTGTGTGTGATTGTATGATGTACGTATGTATGTACGTATGTATGGGCATTGTATGTATGTATGAACGTATGTATATGTGTTTGTATGTATGTATGTATGTATGTATGATGTATGTATGTATGTATGTATTTATGTATGTATGAGTGTGTGCTTGCGTCTGTATGTGTGTATATATGTGTGTTTATTGTTTTCCAGATAAATGCAACTCGTAAGAGCTTTTTTTTGTTGTGTTTTGTTCATTGAATTAAACGTATCATGATCGTAACCGCGACATCTAAATTTATAAATAAATCCGAGTTAGATATGTCTATTTTTCACAGTAACAGCCAACGATTTGTATTTTTTTCAGTATTCAATTACTATTATTTTCATTTTTCTTTGATCAGTGTATTTCGTAAAATTCAAAAAAATGTGAAGTAATATATCTTTAACAAAAAAACCGCAATAAGATATAAAATATACTTTTTAAGTAAATATCAAGATCAAGAGCTACATTAAATAATTAAATAAAGCAATCTTTTTTAAACAACAATGTCTGGTAGAGTGCTACCAAAGAACAGTTTTGTTAAAATCTTACATAAATAGCCCAAAATGATAGAGATTGCACTAAATCGCTTTGCATTTTGTATTCATCAGACTTTTCCAAAGGTCAAGCAATTTGCGTGGTCAGTGGCGGAGAAACCAGAAAACAAGAAATACAACCGTTATGGCAATATCATTGCTTGTAAGTGCGCTTGTAATGCTCTACAATCGACCCGGCGATACGGTACTTGAGTGCTATTGATATAGGAGGTTGAGGTTTCTTTACTACAATCCAGGAAATATTTGCGAAAACCGTCCTGGTTTAAATTTTATGCTGTGGAGAATCTCAAAACAATAGCCGTAATTGGAGGAACCAAAACAGTCACGAAAAGGATTCTGGTAGTTGTAGTAAAGTGACGACATAATGACAAATTGCATTTCTTGGGTCCAGACTTGGCTATGAGAGACATGAGTATATTTGCAACAGCAAATTTGATAAATGTTTTGTTTTTGTAAAAAGCAAATGTCTAAGTGTCCTGTAAAATGCACGTCCATGAAACTCTTCTTTAGGCATTCTGCAGTAAACTGCAAACCCAAAGAATGACAAACACCCGTCGGTTGGAAATGTAAATTACCCTGAAAAGCCCCTTGGGGAGAGGAATAAAGTAGGTATTGTATTCTACTTTAACTCTGTCCCTTAGCAACCAAGTAAATGGAGGATCAGTCAAACCAGAACCTGCATAGCTGGCTGTCTTGTAAGAATGTGTAAAAATTGGTATCGCATTAGCTTCATTTTTCGAGCGCTATAGTGGACAAGCATGAAAGCCAGTGAAAAGTCTCATTCTTTGACCTCGTCCAATATGGCACCCGAAAGGTAATACTGTAGGAGCTACGCGGGTAATGCAAACTAAATAGTCTGGGTTTGTTTTAGAAACCATTTTTATTTACAGCTATTTCTGCAAAGGGCAAAATAAAGCGCGAAATGAACCATGGAGGCCATGTATCTAACTCTAATTACACGAAGCAAACGAAACCAGCAAAGCATAAAATTCCGATAATTTGGGTCAAGATCAGTTGAGTAATTAGGGAAATTCAGAGCTCCCATCATGCTTAGTGATTTGGGGCTCTCTAACAGCTGAATCATTGTATTTCTCTTTTTCATAGGTTAAATTTTTGTGTTATATTTTAAAAGAAAGCATTTTTATCCACAAAAAAGACATTAAATCAGTTATTTCTACCAAAGTTTGATGCATTTTAAACCACATATCAAAGAATGTCCATTGTTATGGTTGAGGTTTCCAAATTCAACCTTCTCCAGAAATAGGAATAGGACTGGGACCATACACTCAAACGGTCCTAGAAAACAATGCTACAGATTCCAATTTTACATGAAAGAACAATACACAGTCATTAGCGAGTACAAACCGTGATGTGATTCTGACAATGGGTCTTCTAGTTGCATTGTTGCTTAGATGAGATAAAGTCACATGCATTGTGGGAAAACAGTAGTGTTCGGAAGATTGTTAATGATAGATTGTCTAGAACACCCGTTAGCGCACTGCCTTCTGGGATCGTTTGGAAATGCGGACCTAGTCCTTTTGTAGTTTTTTTAGTGGTTAATTTATTTCACGGTTGATGGACAAGCTATTGTTATGAGTGACACATTTCAATTTTAAACTTTGGCGCCTCGTGGTCCTTTGTTCTTGCATGAATGGAGAGTGTGTTCCGAAAGCCCAAATAAGGACTTTTGGCGGGACCAGAAGTTTCACAAAAATGAAGCTTAACGTATTAAGGAAATTGCAGTTTCTTTATTTATTACGTAATTTGTAGTAACTAGTTTTTTTGTTAATAAACTTTGATCACACACAAAGCCGTGAAATAGCCCTTTTTAACCATATTTGAAATACCTGTATCCATTCTGTTACAGTGATTGTTCTGACAATTCTTGTTTTCACCATTCAGACGATCATACACGTGTGGTGCTCGACGGTTGTAAAGAGACGGACTATATTAATGCCAATTACGTCCACGTGAGTTGTTTCCTTCATTCATTCATTGCACCAGTTGTTTGGATCATGATAACGATGTAGCAATAAAGTAAAAAAAAAAAAAAAAAATTTAATTTAACAAATGATAACGACATAGGGTTTGAACTTACTATGGATATCAGATTTCGCGGCCTTGACAGCTTCAACCTTCAACGAAGATTTTACCGTTGTGTTTTAGCAATCATCTTCATTTCAGTTTCAGTTTGTTTACCGCTTAGTAGTATGGATTGAACTGTGGTCAAACAGCTCTGAGATACTCATTCACTCATGAACCTGCGTGCCCAGTGGCACATGGGGCTTTGGCAAGGGTCCTCTATTTCTGCTGGTCGGCTGCCTCTCTTCCAGCTGTGCCCCAATGTATATTTGATTCCTTAAAATCTCTCTCCATGGAGCTCCGCCAAGTTCAATTGGTCTCACACTTTTACGTTTCCCTTGTGGTGTCCATTTCAATGCAGTGCTAGGCAGGGCGATTGCGTCTATTCTCAGCACGTGGCCTAGCTATCTCCATCGTCTCCTCCTCGCAACAATTAAATGTGGTTCCATATCACAAGACGCGAGTAGGTCTTGATTTCTTATCTTGTTTGGCTAGAAGATCCTTTTAACACGTTGTAGTCATTTTGTCTGGAATGTGTCAAGTTCTTAGTGACTGTTTTAATCATCCCCCCGTACTCACTTTAATATAGAAGGATGCTCCGCAACACATTACCCTTGAAGATTTTGGGTTTGGTTTTGGGTGTAGCTGTTTCGATTTCAAAACAGGGTTTAGAATCCCAAAGGTTTGGTTTGCGTTGGATATTCTTATCAACATATCTCCGTCGGTACTTACTTTGCTGTCTAGGTAAGTGAATTCATCCACCTCCTCCACAAACTGGTTAGATATGAATACTGTTTGGTTACTAGTAGTGTTCATTTTTAGAAGCTTTGTCTGGCCACTTAACATTCACTTTCAAGCCAAGCAGGATGTCACGATGGTGACTTAACACTAGACCAATGTCATCAGCGAAAACAAGAGATGCAAGTGATGTGTAAGTGTCCACTGGATCCCCCTTTTCCGATCTGCAGTGGTCTACCTCATAAGCCAGTACATGCCTAAGAGAAAGAGAAGAGGAGAAAAAATGTATCTCTATTTTACTCCTGTTTGAACACTGGAGCTGTCTGTCAGTTGGTATGTGTTGCTCTGAGATACATAGTGCTCCTGGTTGTGGTTTTCAGAATTTTTGGTTTTCTTCTAATAGAATTTATGTTTCCGAAGACTTTTGTATCTGAATTTCTTGTCGTTTTTGTCTTTGGTTTTTGACGTACTACAAGCCGTATGCACCATGAAACAACGAAAGGATTTTGCCAGGCAGATAAGGACACGGCGCCAGAGAATTGTGGAAAAGGACATCTTTTATAAGATGGGCTGTTTCGGTAATGAATAATCATTGATATCAGTTCCTATTCGTACCACTATGTTAGTCGCGAGTACCTCGAAACAGAGACGCAATTTAAATTATACGAGATTTCGTGCAATAATTTTGTGATCTCTTCCACATTATGGATCATAGCCTACAGTTTGTTTTACCATTGCTACTCTTTGAGCTCCTTGACTGAAAGTTCTTGCAGAAAGGACGTTTGACAAGCCCTTGAAATTAGCACTTTTGCAAACATTCCTTGACAACGCTGGGATTTTTTGTTCTAAAGGAAAACTGAATCACTTTGAGAAAATAGTTTACGTTCGTTTACAAGAGACCACTTTGCTAAGTTCACCCATAGTACAAAATGAAGTTGCTCGGCATGATTTTGTGTCATTAATTTAACAAAATCTTCACATTTTGCACGCTGAGTGAACCGAAAGGATGAAAATCAGCATTAGCAAAGGGGTTTCTTCGAGAATGCGCTGTTTCCTAGCTAGTACATTCCATTGCTGTGTTGTTAAGGGGAAGAGATACTACTTACAGGGGTGTACCCAGCCTCCAGTAAATTTACAGGCCCGTGATTGAAAATACAAGGCCTCTGAAATCTTATTTCGTACATTATTGGAGTAATTTACTTTATTTTGTCAGAAATATTTGCAGGCTCGGGCCTGCAGGCCTAAGGACTGGGTACGCTACTGACTCGAAGTAGTTGTAGAAAAGTTCTTTTTCGGTTTAGTAACCTATATTAGCACTTGTGAACCAAAGTAAGCTTGTTAGGAACACTCCTTAGATATCGTCCTAGAAAATCGGCTAAAACCCAGTTATTGTTTACGAATGCCATTTCATGCCCACTTCCGTGATTAAACTTCTTTCTCCTACAGGGTTGGGATGGAACTCCCAAAGTCTACATCGCGACTCAAGGTATAATATAGCTTCTTGCTGGGTAATGTTATGCGGATTTCCCACTGAAATGTCTGTCAGTTGACATTTAAACATGTAGAAATAGATGACTGATTCAGAATTTTGTAAAAGTTTGATAACGAATGAAAATAAGTAGAAAGAAGTCATCGTTCGCGATCACTTTTAGTGGAAAGTCGTGGAAAATGAAATTTACTGTATAACAAAGCGGGTCAATTTACTGTTATCAGCGAGATAAAAACAGTAACTTTTGTCGGTTTACGTACAGAAAGCTTAGATTCCCATGAGATAAGATTTATTAGTAAGTAAAGATGTATATTAATTTCCTATAGACTACTTATTTTCTATCTTGAACGCTGGAATAGTTTAAATCGAGAACTGTTTTTTGGTATCGCCAAGAAAAAAACGGTTAAAATTAGATGATGTAATACTGCTAAAGCTTATTGAAAAATCTTGAAAGGTCTTGGAAAGTCTTGAGTTTGGAAGGTACCGTGAACTTCCCCTGTTCAGGCACTTTAGCTTGCCATTGCATAAATAATATAATTTGGAAATCCAAGGAATATCTAGTATGCAAACCTGTCTTACCCATCTTTAAGTGCATCAACTGTTTCTCGTGTTTGCTAGACCTCATTTGTAATCAATAACCAGCTGACAATGTTTACAACTCAACCGTACTCCGGTGTAGTGTCAATATATATATTTCTATTTTTTTATCTTTCTATTATCTAATTAATTAATTAAATGTTTTATATCTTATTTTTCGTAGGGCCAGTACCAAGCTCCATCGTAACTTTCTGGTTCATGATTTGGAACCAACGTGTCTCATCCATTGTCATGACAACAAACCTGGTGGAAAATGAAAAGGTAAAGAACAAAAGGGATCGAATGATTTGTATGTGTGTGTGTGTGTGTGTGTATATGCGTGTGTGTGTGTTTACGTGTTCGTATGTGTACGTGTGTAAGTTTGTGTGTGTGTGTATATATGTGTGTGTGTGTGTGTGTGTGTACGTGTTCGTATGTGTACGTGTGTGTGTTTGTGTGTGTGTGTGTGATTTAGCAATGCATTTATAGTAGCTTTGATTGCGGTCAATCAGAAAGTAACACTGTGCTCTCTTTTTGAGCAACGTATCGTTCTTGCCAAAATTCTGATCACACATTTATTTAATGTTTTGTTTTCGACAGAAAAAATGTCACGTATACTGGCCAGACGATGTAGAAAAGTACGGAGACATTGAAGTTTCATTACGCAAGACGGAGGTTTTTGCAGATTTCACAATTAGAACATTCGTTTTAAGCAAGGTACGACAATTTAATTATAAATTCATGTAATGTAATACTCCATTTCTTTATATCTAAAACCTGTAATTTCTGTAAACTATTACTTCTGTAAACTGTAATTTATGTAGTTTTATGGAGGGCCTCGCGTTAGATTACCATTTTAGGTGTAAGCGAGTCTTCTCGAAATAAATAAAGTACTTCATCATCATCACCATCATCATCCTGGTCATCATCATCACCATACGCGTTTGTATAAGTAATCGGCAACTAGAAGATTGTCATGGCAAGACCCATACTTAACACCTAGCTAGCTAATAAGGTAGCAAGTCCAGTACCTAGCATATAGCTAGCCAAATGGGTAGCAGGCCCAGTACCTAACAGCTAACTAGCCAATAAGGTAGCAAGCCCAGTACCTAGCACCTAGCTAGCCAAGAAGGTAGCAGGCCCAGTACTTAGCACCTAGCTGGCCAATAAGGTAGTAGCAAGCCCAGTACCTAGTACCTAGCTAGTAAGGTGACAAGCCCAGTACCTAACACTTAGTCAGCCATATTGAAAGCCCAGTACCTAACACCTAGCTAGCCAATTAGGAAGCCCAATACCTAGCACCTAGCTAGCCAGTTAGCAAGCCAAGTACCTAACACATAGCTAGCCAATAAGGTAGCAAGCCCATTACCTAACACCTAGCTAATCAGATGGAAAGCCCAGTACCTAACACCTAGCTAGCCAAAAGGTAGCTAGCCCAGTACCTAACACCTAGCTAGCAAATAAGGTAGCAAGCCCAGTACCTAACACCTAGCTAGCCAATAAGGTAGCAAACCCATTACCTAACACTTAGCTAGCCAATAAGGTAGCAAGCCCATTACCTAACACCTAGCTAGCCAATAAGGTAGCAAGCCCATTACCTAACACCTAGCTAGTCAGATGGAAAGCCCAGTACCTAACACCTAGCTAATCAGATGGAAAGCCCAGTACCTAACACCTAGCTAGCCAATAAGGTAGCTAGCCCAGTACCTAACACCTAGCTAGCCAATTAGCAAGCCCAATACCTAGCACCCAGCTAGCCAGTTAGCAAGCCCATTACCTAACACCTAGCTAGCCAATAAGGTAGCAAGCCCAGTACATAACACCTAGCTAGCCAGTATGGTAGCTAGCCCAGTACCTAACACCTAGCTAGCCAATTAGCAAGCCCAATACCTAGCACCCAGCTAGCCAGTTAGCA
>JAOEHT020377593.1:0-17652 GCA_025448195.2 Parazoanthus atlanticus | reverse complement strand
CCTTCTTACGCTCTTGATACAACCCCCCCCCCCCCCCCCTGAGAGGGAAGGGGTGGAAAAATACCACCTGAGAGAGAGGGTTAAAAGGGATACCCCAATGTAGAATTTGTTAAATCAAGGTTTCTGTTCCATTTAAATAGTACACTGCGTTCTGGAAAAAGCCCCAAAATTGATATCCAGTTTCAGACCGGAAGTGCATGATGAAATCGCGAGGCGGCACATACCCGAAAAGATACTGTCTGGGAGAATCCCCTTTCCCTTCCTCTTCCAGGGTTCGACCCTGTCTTTTAAAAGTTGGGTAAGTAGTCCAATCATCTGTCTACTCAACCTTAACAATCGGGGTTTTTTTTGCTTGACAGCAAAACTTATTCAACGTTGCCGAGAAACTCGTAGACTTTGCCATTAACAAAAGTTCAACTACAGACGCCTTCCACATGGCAATCGTAACAAGTTCAGAAGCCTATGCGTTGGGAGGGCTTTTGCAGAGTTCATCGTTTGTGACGTCATCCTCTCTTAGCAGCAACGCCTCTTCCGCTGTGAATAAGACATCAGAGGTAATGACCCCTATTTCCCTTTCGGAAACGGTCGATACCATTTGGAACATACACACTGTAAACAAATTGATGAATCGCAGCGAATTGTCTTGTTGACGTAGCGGTAATGCATAGAATTGGAATGCTAGGGCCAATATTCTTCAGTACTTCATCTTCGTTCTATTACGCTTGTTTTTCTTTTTTCCTTTTTATTTAGTTTATTCTTTTAGGAATAATTGGGTTAAGGTTACTATTAGTATTAGTTGTATTTCCGCAATCACGATTTTGTTTTCTTCATGAAAATGGCAGTGGACTGTTGTTCGAAATGACATCATCGACTCTTACGAATGACATCGAGGAAAATTGCGATACGGACACTGCATTCTTTTGATTCTTGCACGCGTGTGAACAAATTAATTTATTCTTTTTATAAAATTCTGCATGTATATTACGAATAACGTAGACGCCACATGCAGGATTGTATTCTTTTTCAAAAGCTCAAATAATTTGATCAATGATAATTTAATTCTATATCTTTAACATGTCAGTTCTTTACACGATCGCAACACAAGGCAGAAAGACTAACTACTTTATTACCGAGTGTTCGGTCCGTTCAGTAAATATCAAACTAAGGCCTTGTTGTATTGACCGAGCCATAGCGAGGTCAATGCGTCAAGGCGGAAGTTTGATATTCCCCGTAAAGACCGAACGTTCGAGGTTAATAAGGATTTTATTATATGGCATTTTTTCTAAAAATAACAATAACATCGTGCAAGAGGAAATTCTTTACTTCTTTACCTCCGGTTATGCGCGCGCGTAGGTCATTTACAATAACCAGAGAGCCAATCAGAACGCACGAAATACCTTTGCCATACAATAAAATATAGTATACCATGTGGCTCACACACCCACAGAGGAAAGCACAGATTAACTGAGTGGAACTTCCTGCCCAAGGCAACGAGGGACTTAACTATTGTCTTTATTCCTAATTTCAACCTTAGTTGCTGATGTTATTTTGAGTTATCCATATACTCCTTTAATTCCATGTATTTTGAGGTAGGCAGTTTAGTAGGTAGGTTGTGTTTGATTTGTATCATTTAATTTTCATCCAGGACCCTCCTGAAAATCGCTGAATAAATGGTAATAATATACTGGATAAGTATAATTTTATCATTAACACTTATCATTTATCATATGTATAATGCGAACCAGGCGAGGGATCTGATACTTAATACGATCAGACTAAGGGACAAGGTTACCGATGCATTTAAGGAAAAGCTCTCGGTTGGAGAACACTCAGTACAACTTGGCGCCGAGACACTTTTCCTCAGCTTTGGCAAGAACTACGCTTCTGATATGAACAATGTGACTTTGCTGTGTGATACAGCTTGGTTCCAGCTTTCGCCAGTTATGGCAGGCTTTTTTGAGGCGGCTAACTTAACATCTGCGGTAATTGAACAAACGGTAAGGTTGTTGTGTTTTCTGTTATCTTTATTTTTAGACTTCTTTTGGTTGCTGTTGCACGAGTAGCCATTTTTCGGTCCCGGTAAATTTTTAAACTATGTGATGTGAGAGTATAAGGCTACATAATAGATTCCCTAAAGGACATGGTAGAGATGAGCAGAACAGAACAAAGCAAAGCAGAATAGAGCAAAGCAGAACAAAGATAAAAAGAAAAAAGAGAAGAGAAGGACAGGCGAGGGAAAGGAAAAGAAAGAAAATGAAGGGAAGAGGTCTAGAAGAGAAGGCAAGAGTAAGATAGAATAGAGTAAGGCAGGACAACAGAATAGAGTAAAGTTGAGTAGAGTAGAGAAGAGTAGAGTAAAATAGAGTTGTGTGTAGCAAAGGGATTCAAGTTGAGTTGAACAGAGCAGAGCAGAGGTAGAGTAGCGGACTGTAGTGAAGCGTAGTGTGGTGTGGTGAAGTATAGCTCAAATGCATGAGACAAGGAGGAGAGGAGGGATGTGATGTAAAGAGCTCAGAAAAGAAGATGAAATTGAGTACTTTTCGTACTTGTTCAATAATGGCGTTTCCTATTTCTTTTAAGGCCGTTACAACTAAATTTAACCCTTTTGCGTGGAATAAGTCTGCCGAACTCGTCCACAGTTTCGTGACTTCCCTTGAGCTCAGCCACGGCACATCTGGAACAGAAGTCTTGGTGTCTAATCTCAAGGAGCCGATCATCATCTGGGTCCCCAAACAAGGAAAGATCAATTGTTCGTCAGCGACATTAAATTTTCATGACACAAAATACCACAAGTTTGACGTACCTAGGAATGCCAGCGCGATAAACATTGAGGTCAGACCCGGTGTGAATGAGACGAACGTTCAACTCAAATTGTTCGTGAAGAAAGGTTCCAGGCCAAGTACAGACTTTGAAAAAATAAACAGAACCGTTCCTGAGAACGTAACTGATCCATCGGATGATCCCTACGTGTTTCTTGTTTCTAGTGAGGAACTGAATTTCACGGCTGCTGGGACGTATTATGTGGCGGTTATGTACGCTGACCAAGTCAATGTGAAGGTGGAAGGGGAGGACACACTGGAGGAGTACTCGACAATTAATTACACTTTCTGTTCATATACTGCTGAGTGTCTGTTCTGGGAGGAGAACAACGAGAATTGGATCAGCAACGGTTGTGTGGTAAGTTCAACATGTCGGGAAAACGTCAATCAAATTCACGAACTTGCAAACAACTAGAACAATTTGCCAAAAAGAAGGTTTAAACAGACAAATATTTCTTATCTGGCACTTCTTCGTCGACTGTGAAAGGTCACCCAAGTAATTTTTTGGCTGAAAAGCGTTACAGGAAGAATGGGCTTTTGAGGCGCCATCTTGGAAATTTGCCAGCGTCCGTCTCTTGCTACAACTTACGCATGCGCAAAGTTTGTTATTCTGACCTGTCAGTAAGTTCAGAGATCAACGGAACCGAACCTGGCTGCCTCTGGCGTTTTACTGAAACTACGTACTAAGTTTATTTTCATCACTAATTTTTAGATTTCGGTGACATTAGTTGTAATACAATCCAAGTTGCAAACTCTCATTATGAAAATATTAGGATTACCTGCTACATTTTCATACCTCTTGAGAAAACTCAAGAGGTATGTTTCAAACACGAAAGATAATGTTCTCAAAAGAACTTAGCTGAAGGTATAGTAGAGATAATAACAAGAATTGTAGTGATATTGCGCATAAATATCATGAGTCATACTTTAAAAATGCTATGTTTTTTTTGAAAAAGAAACTATGCTGATGATTCTTTTTAAATTATTGATAGAGCGTCTTTTGGACAGTAGAAGAGTTTTGCCTTTTTCCCCTCACAAGCTTGAAAATGGGTAAAATGTAAGTTTACTGTTATTCAAATTCTCCAAGACAAGTGAGTGGTTTAATTCTTGCCTGGTCATTTGTTCACAGGTCGGCCCATTAAGCAACTCAAGTCACACGCAGTGTTTGTGTAATCACTTGACCAACTTTGCAAGCGACTTCTTGGTGCCCCCAAACTCCATTGACTGGAGTAAGATCAATCTTAAGGAACTTCTAAGCAACTTTGTAGTAACAGGGGTTGTTCTGGCCATATTTGGACTGTATTTTGTCATCCTTATATGGGCAAGGCGTGAAGACAGGAAAGATCTAGCAAAGGTAGAGTATATTTTCCTTTCATAAAATATTTCCAGTTGATATTTGGTACTCAGCTTACCTATTCTATCAACATCTCACCGCCACTTCGCTAGCGTTAGGCACCACTTGCAACCAGGAACCAGATGCTATTATCAACATTAGTGACTGTAAAGCCCCCATTTGTAACCATGATGCTCTACGGATGTTTGTTATTGTTTTGGTTTACAGTTTGCTGGAAGACGTCCATCCAAACGCGCGGTTCATCATGTCTTACGGACGTTTGTTGACGGACACTTCAGGCTGTGTTACACAGCACAATTTTTTCTTGCAACTTGTTATGCAACGCTAACAACATCAAAGCATTGCGAGTTGCAGTAGACAAGTTACACGCTGCAATCTTTTTCGCAACGTTGCGAAGAGTAGATCATTCTACCTTTCCTGCAAATTGCTTCGCAATCGGTTTTACACGCGCAATTCCTGCAACTTTTTTTGCAACGGCATTGCGTTGCAAATTGCGAGAAAAATTGCCTCTTGTAACGCGCTTTTTTTAATTCCATCAAAAATACTGCTCCTTTTCAAAACATAATGTTGAATCTGCTTGTGCAAGTTTATTAGTGTTCCTCCATTATTGGGACCTAATATTTTGTTCAATACCAGCACACAGTCTCAGTAACCACTGTGACCATTCAACTACGTAACTAATTTGTAATTTAGTTACTTGTTTCTTTTAGCCATTTAGTATAGAGCTCCTTTTGAGACAAGTTGTAATGTATATAGACAGAATGGGTTAGCCAACTACACCTTAAGTAAGGATGACGTTTTTCAGTATGAGGACTTAAATTGTGGGTAGGAGCCCATTACTATGCATGTTGTGTAGTTTGTTTCTCTTGTCCGAGTTGTTCACCACCACAATGGCCACGGGTAATAGGCGAGTTTCGTATTCCCGGACGGCCTGGGTCGAATTGTTAATCTAGCATGAAAGTGAGGTCGGGGTAACTTACGCCATTGCCTCGTGTTTTGCTTTCTTGGATTAGTGTTTGTAACTGAATTTCAGTATGTTTTCTTCGAATTATGGAGCCCGACTTCCCTCGGATGAAAGTTCCCGAACTAAATACATGCATGCAAGTTCGTGGGATCGCGGTTTCGAAAAAACTTTGCGAAGAGCGTTTGGATTTGTCAATTAAAGCTTGCGAACTTGAGATCGAAGCTTTGGACGATGAGCAAGCAAACCAGACCGACGTAACATCAAAACTTTTGACAAAGGATGGAGCAATTCGTTATCCATATACGCTTAAATCGGACTGGACAACTAACTTTTCATCCATTCCAAACTATATGTGGGGAGATATGTATGCGTATCTAATTGCAAAGGATGGGTATGATCATGAGTCTTTGAAGGCCTACAAATCACTGGAAGGATACAGACTTCACTGGGATGGCCACGTTCAAAACCTCCAGACAAACAAAACAACAGTTTACAGTTGCCATTTATTGAAATTTAGCGTAAAGCCAACTGAGAGGAAAAAAAACCCATCTGGATAATAAGCCCACATACGATGGCTGGCTGAAGAAATCAGAAGAAATCGAATAAATATCCCGAGCTCGCCACTTGTTACGTCGGTCTGGTTTGCTTGCTCATCGTCCAAAGCTTCGATCCCAAGTTCGTGAGTCCAAAAGCTCTTCGCAAAGTTTTTCGAAACCGTGATCCCACGAACTTGCAAGCATGTTTTTAGTTCGGGAACTTTCATCCGAGGGAAGTCGGGCTCCATAATTCGAAGAAAACTACAAAAATTCAGTTACAAACAATATATCTAAGCAAGCAAAACATGAGGCAATGGCGAAAATTACCCCGCATCGACCTCGCTTTCATGCTAGATTAACAACTCGACCCAGGCCGTCCGGGAATACGAAACTCGCCTATTGACTCAACGCCAGTACAGTGGTGTTATGAATAGTCCTTTATTGCAGGTTTTAGCCTTCCCAGAATTCTTTTGGGTCATATGCTTTATCGTTTACAATTTTCATGATCAAATAGATCAGTCGGTTTGATTTCTTGTATCTAACATGATATATCAGTTAAAGTGCCTACTATAAAGATACTAAACGTACCATCATCATCCAAAACGGGAGAAGAACATTGGAACGACGAGTCACGTGTTAAAACATGAACCAGACGTGTCAAACCATGCACAACGTGCTTAAGGAGCTTTGACATCATATTGGATTATCTTCAGGGCTGTAGCCAGACTTCAAATTTAGAGGAGGAAAAACGAGAAATTTAGAAAAGAGAAAAATGTTTTTCAATTGTAATTTAAAAATATGCAAAATTAATTTTCTTCCGGTTCAAAATTTAGGGGAGGTATTTGCCTCCTCTGCCTCATAGCTTGCTACGGCCCTGATCTTCGTTTCTTTTTGAATATTCGAAAGCATGCACACGTGCCCGTGTCTCAGTACGTGTGTGTATGTGTGTGTGTATGTGTGTGTGTATGTGTGTATGTGTGTACAAATGTATTTGTGTTTTAGTGTAATTGTATCTATTTCGTGGTTTATGCGTTTCAGTGAAAATTGTCGAAACTTTGTTGGAGTATCTTGAATACTTCGTTTCTACACCAAAATTATTTGCATCGAATTTGAAGAATCCCCTTGAGATAAGAAAACTCTGAATCTTTTTCTGTTTTAAGAAATATCCTGAAAATGTACAACTAAACTAGACCTCACAGCAATCCTTGGTTGCAATTCTATACAATGTATTTAAGTGTTTAAAAGGAGAATCACTTGTTTTTGCTTTATATACAGTTTTAAGTCTTTTTAAATCTCATATACAATTGTTTCTTTTTGTCTCTTACTTATAAAGAAATTTCAACCATATTTGATCACGTTTCTGCTGTTGAGCATTTTAAAAAAATCCTTGTCATCCGGAGACTTGGTAATCACTCTCTCTTCGCCACAGGTTAAACAAAGTATTTATCTATGTCGATTAATTTCCAGATTGGCGTGACACCCTTACCTTCCAACGACCCACGCGATAACTACGCGTACGAAATCATTGTCTTCACTGGTTACCAGTCAAACGCTGGAACAACGTCAGAGATTTCTATTGTTCTTAGTGGGAGAATAGGGGAGACAGCACCGCGTGTGCTCAAAGAGACAGACATTAAGCGAATAAAATTCGCCAAAGGCTCCGTAGACTTTTTCCTGTTGACAGTACCGCATCCACTTGGAAAACTGAGGAGCATACAAGTATGGCACAATCATAGCGGCAATTCTCCTTCGTGGTATCTGCAGCGGATCTGCGTCACTAACATTCAAACTGGAAACAAAACGTGGTTCATTGGAAACCGCTGGTTTGCACTAGAAGAAGACGACGGAAGGATCGAAAGGACGTTGTTCCCTGCCTCCAGAGAAGATCTTACAAAATTCAACTTGCTCTTTGCAACTGAAACACGTCGAAATTTTATGGACGGACACTTGTGGTTCTCCGTGTACTCAAGGCCTCCCCGGAGTACCTTCACTCGCGTGCAGCGTTTGACGTGCTGCTTGACCGTTCTGCTAACCACGATGGTGGCTAATGCAATGTTCTATGAAATTGGCTCGTCATCTTCGCCTACAACAGAGGTGAAGATCGGCCCCATACGACTTTCAACCCAGCAAATCTCCATTGCCATCACCAGTAGTTTGGTTGTGGTGCCTATTAATATGATAGTCGTGATGCTTTTCAGAAAAGCAAAACCCGCTCAAAACATGGATCATATGAATACAGATCCAAACGGACGCGAGAATAAGTACCGTCTTCCAGACGATTGGATTGACGACGAGGAAGATGAAAAGGAAAGTGAAAGTGACAAGAAAAAGAACAAGAAGGGTAAGAAAGCAAAAGAAACGAAAGATCCGCGGACCTTCCCTCATTGGGTCGTTTACGTTGCCTATGTAGCTGCATTCCTCGGGTGTCTAGTGAGTGCGGTGTTTACGATCTTCTATGGGTTGACTTTTGGAAAAGAGAAATCCGAGCGTTGGATTTCAAGTATGATGATTTCATTCTGGCAGGACGTGCTACTATCACAACCGCTTAAGGTAGTGGGAATGGCTGTTTTCTTCGCACTTATTATAAAAGACCCGGACAAAGGCGAAGACGACAAACCAGCAGATCTTGGTAGCGACGAAGAGTGGATTCATGAGCGATATTCAGATGAAGATAAGTTGCTCTGGAGCAAGATTGGATTTGTTCCCAAACCGCCCAGTGAGGAAACCTTATACCATTCGCGTCAGATTCGCACGAAAGAGAAGCGGATGGTGGAGGTCATTAAAGAGACTTTCTTCTATGTTGTTTTTATACTCGTCTTGTGTATCGTTGCGTACGGGAACCGTGACACGCAAGCTTACTCTGTCAGGGCTACGGTTTCAGATTTCTTCGCCGAAAGTAAATACGTGGATTTAATGCCGATTTCAGAGGTAAATATACCCAGGAATAGTTAGTTAGAGACTGGATCAAAACACGTGGCCTTTTCAGTGGACCAACTGAAAGGTGGGATGGGGTCGGACCTTTTACTTATCATATTCTAAAAGGTCTTTACGTGGATATTTCCAAAGTTGAAAGTCAAAATCGAAATACACTGTTTGATATGTCTATGTCAATCATTTCATTCTCCGTAACAAATTGGGCCATTTCGAAGTCAAGTTTGCTGAAGTGAAATTTGTTTCAGTATTGAATGTAGGAGTGGAGAAGGGAAAAAGAAGTTGTTTTCTTTGTGAATCTTCAGCCCAACTAGCCTCACAAGTCGATGCAAATCAACGTAAGTTTGTAACTAAAGTTCAACTTGTGCTAAGTTTTGCTACCTGATTGCATGCTCTTTAAGCCTTGCTAAATGGAGATGCAAATCGATGCAAGTCAGTGAAAGATTTAAACTTGCATTCAACTTGCTCTTCGTTTGCCACCAACTTGCACGTAATTGGACTGATTTGCATGGACTTGCGTTGACCTCCATCGACCTCGAACGAGCTCAAATTGGAACACAAGTCGATGCAAGCCTTCATCTTTCGATCTCACAACACAAGCTTGTCACATGTAAACACATTGTCTATGCGAGTCCGTGTGGCCAGGGCCTTAGTGCGTTAAGTTGCATCGACTTTGTAAAAGGTCAGTTTGGCCGCAACTGGATGTAAGTTTCTTTGGTTTGCTTTGACTTGCAAACGAACTAGCGAGTCAGTTGGGTCTTACATTAGAAGTCCGGCACGTTTGGACGTAAGATTGAAGGTCAAACTTTGTGTCCAATTGTGTTCAGTTAAGCCCCGGTCAAACGAGCGTGAGATTTGTAAGAGAGTTGAGTGACCAGATTTTGATGAGAGTTTTGTTCAACTCTCATGCGCGCTGTCAAACGAGGATGAGAATTGTGTGAGTTGAGTGACCAGATTTGGATGAGAGTTTTGTTCAACTCTTATGCGCGCGGTCAAGCGAGGATGAGAGTCCATGGGATTTGACAAGAGTCGCTCAACAAACGTGCGAAACTCTCATCAACTCTCATCGAAATTTTGAACATGTTCAAAGTTGATGAGAGCGCTCGAGAGTCAATGAGAGAGCACGAGAGTTGGAGATCAAACATGAGTGAGAGATTGAACTCTCATCAACTCTCATTGACTCTCGTGCTCGTTTGACCCTTGCTTTACGAATCCCTTTGTCCAAAGTTCAAAATGCTAAATTAGGAAGCTTACGTAACGAGGACGGCACGTTTGTGTTCTGGAATTAGTTCCTATTGTTTTGTGCCGTTTGCTTTGAAGTTGCCGTCCTCGTTACTTACAGTTACTCATTTTTTCGCAGAACTATCAGAACCTGGAACTTAGGTCGCTTTCCATTTGTCCCGTCTGGCCGATCCGACCAGTCAGTTCTTAAATGGAACGCACGAGTTATCAGAGCTGGTTCTTGCAAAAATGGCCCTGCTCATGGATCAGAGCGGCGCTCAATCTTCCGCTCCGGTCGGCCAAAGCGCGGGGATTTGGAGAGTTGTGGCGTTTAAACTGGCCAGAACCAGTTCTTTTCGGCCGGCCAGACCGGACAAATGGAAAGCGACCTTAATGTATGTAGTCTTAATGATGTAATCTCTGTACCTGATCCACAGTCTTCTTTCAAGACGGCTGCACAACCTGTAATATCACCTACACAAGTTCCTAGCTAGGCTTTAAGAGCACGCCTTGCGCACACTTCTAGCATTAGCGAAAGCTGTTTAACAATCATTCCCCAAACAGGAGGTGACTAGTGATGAAAATTCACCTACGAGGTGATTGTCTATCGTTAGGCACCGATACTGAGGGGAATAATCGTTTTAGTATATACCAAAACAGTGAAAAACTCCAGAAATGCTATTTTGTGAAGAAAACGAAAGTAAGAAAATTATTTTCAAACTCGAGCTACACACTCTCATGCGCGTGAAAGTTTACTAGTAAACAAATCACTTTGGTCGCTTGACAATTTTTTGTGTTTGTAAGCAGTTGCGTTGAAGCTTAAAAGAAAAAAAACTACCCTTGAAATAATTTCAGCGTCTGAGACAGTTGCGAAGTGATATGCCATTTGTGTCGTGTCACACATGAATGGCCGGAGGTGACTAGTACTAGAAAACCCGAGCTTGACCAGCCAATCACAGCGTGCAATAAGCACTATTTTATGGTTTGGTTTATAAATAAGGATACTGTATTTAAGTACTTAGAGCTCCCTATTGTAACAGGTGGACGACTTGTTCATCTTCTGGGAGTGGGTGGAGTACACGTTTGTGCCGACATTGAAGCCGATGTATTGGTACGGTCCTTACACCGACCCGGCAGAGAATGAACTCTGGACGGACGCAGTTCTACAGCAGACGAGGTCCAAAAGAAGAAGTCGTAAAATGAAGATAAAGGCAAAGGGTGGGGCTCAAAACGTCATCAACTACGTCAGTGCAGACCTAAAGAAGTATCCAAGAGGGTTTACCGCTGACCACGCCACAGCGTATATGATTGGTGTGCCTCGACTACGTCAGTTGAGGGTGATGGACGGTAAGTTTTCTATTAGACGTTTGTTTCGTGTGAGTTCTAATCATTCATTTCTTTCGTCGTAAAGTTTTAAATGCAAGTACTGGGATTAAATTCATTCCACTTGTACTTTTTAGTGAGTAAAACGTTGCATGAGCATCAAAAAATTATTTAAATGTATTAGTGATGGTTTGAAAGGTTTGGTGCTAAAAATGAATATGTTTGACTTTTATTATATATTTGATAAATTTGAATTTAATTGAGATCGCATAGAGTGGTGCTTCTACCAAGACTTCGATTTAAGCAAGCGCGCGAGGAGTAATTTTCTTGCGAATAATTCACTTCAAGTGAACACACTCGGAATTTTTCCGCCAAAATCGCAAAGCTAGTGGAGCCCCGCGCGAGCGCACGGGGACGTTTCTTTCATCAAAGTTTTTTTCAGCCGCCTTGCTACAATGATATTTAGCTCAGTTGAATTTAATTGCAGCCGTCAACATTGACGTTTACAACAAAGTACAAAGTTTTTAGTTAGTAGTAGTGAAACGAGAGATCCAGGACAGAGGGCAAAAACGACCAAAACCGCTAAAATTCCAACAACCAGAAATCTGCAAAATCTCAGAAAAAATAGCCCAAGGCAAAAATGATGGCAATGGGGAAATCTGCAAAATACCAGAAAATGGTTCAAGGCAAAAATGATGGCAAGAGAAATCAGCAAAAATGTCAGAATTGAGCTGCAAAAATACCAGAAAATGGTTCAAGGCAAAAGTGGGGGCAATGGGAGAATCTGTATAAATGACAGAAAATGGTTCAAGGTAAAAGTGGGGGGTGGTCGATGGTCGATTTTTGTTTTTTTGAATGTGTGATTGTTGGAATTTTGGAATTTTAGCGGTTTTGGTAGTTTTTGCCCTCTGTCCTGGATCTCTCGTTTCACTACTACTTTAGTTCTAGAAGAAAATCTTTTTTTCCAGATTGTCAGGTAATGCCTTCCCTAGAAAGAATATTCAAGACCTGCACGTTGTACTACACCTGGGACAATGAAGATGAAGGTACCTACGTGGCTAACTGGAAGCAGCTCAATGACAGCAAACAGATTGAGAGAGCAAAGAAAAACCAAGATCCGTGGGTTTGGCAGAGCGCTTGGGATCTCAGAGGGACACCTTACTGGGGTCAATTCGCTTCTTACTGGGGTGGAGGTAATACTATAGTTTACCTTGTAACGAAACCTACAACAAACAAATAAATTATGCTATGTCACGACAACCCAAACCACTCATAACATTGCATACCATAACATGGCATAACACAACGCATTACAGGATAACACAGCACAGCATAGCACAGCACAGCACATCACATCACAGCACAGCACAGCACAGCGCATCACAGCACATCACATCACATCACAGCACATCACAGCAAATCACAGCACAGCACAGCAAAACATAACATAACACAGCACATAACAGCACAACACAGCACCAAACGTTACGCCACTAACGCAACGTAACATACCACATTATCCATATACTGCAATACCATACCAAACTATAGCATACTGCACCGTGTCATACGCATGCCACGTACCAAGGATGAACTGGCTTGTGAACCATACCATATTGCATCATACCAAATCATGGAATGCGCTACCATGCCATGCTATACCGTATACCACATGATCCACTGTTTTTAAGACTTTAAATGATTAACCTTTCCCCAGGATTCGTGGCTAATTTGGGTTCTGCCAGACTAGATGCCCTAAGAAACAGCCAGCGCCAGGAGCTGGGAGACTGGATCGACCGTCGAACCCGCGCGTTGTTCGCCGAGTTTACAGTCTACAATCCATATGTTAACTTCTTCTGCGTTGTGTCACTTTTGACCGAAATTCTTCCGACCGGAGGTTACTATCATTACAACAGAGTCACTCCCATAAGGCTTTATCGTTACGTTGGACCAGACCAGATGGTCATCATGGCATTTGAAATATTATATATATCGTTCATGTTCGTGTTTACTTACTACGAGGTCAAGCAGCTGTCAAGTATGGGTAAGAAATATTTTGACGACCCATGGAACTACACAGAAATCCTGGTTATTATTTCTTCTTTTTGTGCCATCGGGCTATACTTTGCCCGCATGGCATTTGGAAAAACGGCTATTGACACTATGGTGGAGAATCCGGAGGCTTATGTTAGTTTCGACTATGTGGCGCTTTTAGATGATTGGTGCACAGCTATGATTGGGTTTGCTGTATTTTGTTCCTTCCTGAAACTCTTAAAGATATTGCGGTTCAACAGAAAGATGGCTTTGATGACACGCACGGTCAAGGCTTGCCAAGATGCTTTGGTGTCCTTTTTGGTCCTGTTCCTTGTTGTGTTTCTTGCGTATGTGCAGTTTGCGTACTTGGTTTTTGGCCCTGTCAGCCACAGTTACTCTTCATTCGTAATTACTATTGCGACGTTGATGTCTATGACTTTAGGAGGATTCGATTTCGAAACCTTAGAATCAGGCAACCGAATCCTTGGCCCTATTTTCTTTTTCTCATACATGATGTTTGTATTTCTGATTCTGGTAAATGTATTCTTGTCAATCATCGGTGATTCGTTTGCTGAGGTCAGCGCCGATGTAGAAAAGCAAACGAACGATTACGAAATCTTGGATTTCATTACCCTGCGTTTAAAGGAGTTGATTGGGGTCTTAAGGGGCCCTATCATTAAACCGATGTATAAACCCTCCAAGACAAAGGTTGAGGAGGATCTTGACACTCTTGATACGCTCTCCGAGAACATTGAGTACGCCTTACGTAAAATCGTATTGGAAGAACTACGACAAACTAACTGGCTGAGCGAAGCAACCAGCAGGAAGTCAATTCTTCTTCGGATGATGCTCGAAACAGACATTGATTTCACAGAAGACGACCTGTCCAATGCAATACCTATCATAGAGAAATTTGCTACAAATTTCACGGATGATGAATTGAAAGAACTGGAGCTAAGAATCCGTACAAAGAAGATTATTGTGAGAGAGGGGTGTGAAGGCTCTCTCTTTGATGTCAGCGGGGTGAATGCTGGAATCTGTGATCCTACGTATGGTAACCGTGAAGGAACCGGTGATACTACTGACCGGCAGATATCGACTCGGAATGGTGGGGACCGCGATGATGAACATGACGCAGATTCAATGTGTTCAAGTCCGACTGCGGTTGTGAGAAGTCAGTCGGTACAACTTCAGGTCCATGGAACAGATACACAACCGCAACGATACCACTCTATAGCGGATTCCAGAATCAAGCAAAATCTTTCTGTTGCTGAGAGCGAAGAGGAAAGTGTAAGCGAAGCAGACCCCAGCGGAGAAGAATCTCCTCGTTCACCTGATCTTAAACTTCCCAGTCCTCCAAGTATTGTTGCGAACAGAAGCTTTGATTCTAACAGCATAACCAAGAAAACGGTTGAGGAACGTAACGGCAGACCTTGTTCTACAAGCTCAACAAGTACAATGTCGCCAATTCATGGCAGCTGGTCGCCAAATGCACTTCCGACAAACAGCGTTGACGAACCCAATCACACACCCAGACGTTTCAGCGACCCGAAAGACAGTGAGATGCCTTCCTTTTCTCCACAAAGTGTTCTCTCTAATTGGAACACAGAGTTGTATGCTACTGACAGACCTCCAAGTATTGGCGCCATAAATTCCCCTAAGGAACTTGACGGCATATCGCAAAGTGATATTTCTATTATTAAGAGCTTGGAGCACTCTTCTGAAAACGCACCTCAAACCACAAGGATCCATGGGGAGCCTTGTAGCAGGACCCCTGAAGAACAAAGCAGCAGGACCCCTGAGGAACCTAGCAGTAGGACCCCTGAGGAGCCTATGAGCAGGACCCCCGAGGAACCTAGCAGCAGGACCCCTGAGGAACCTAGCAGCAGGACACCAGAGGAGAGTTCCAAAATTCTTCATAGTGTTCTTAATTATAGAAATCAAGAACAGCGTCGACGCAGATCTCAAAGTGCTCGGTTTGCCACTGAAAATAAAACAGAAAGGCCTCCAATGACACGACAAACCAGTGTCCAGAAATAGAAAGCGGTAATAAGTAAAGAAACTTGAATTGCTGCTAAATAGACGTTTTTAACGCTTGTACGCATTGATTAAGAATTCAAATCAAACTGGTAATCACGGAAAATCATGTGCAGTCAGTCCAGCACAAGATCATAAGCAATTGTTAGCCCTCAAATGCATGGTGATTTTCGGACCTCAAAATTTTGCCGATCGACCAATCGCCAAACTGTAGCCAGATAATGGGAGTGTAAGCTTTTTGACGCTAATTAGATGACGTCAGCACTGATGACGTCATCGGAGAATATATATAAATAAGGTTTTATCTTTCAGAATGTTTTGAAAAAGTTCACAAAAATTGCTTTAAAATCCATTTTTTAGTTTTCTTTTGGTTATTATCCTAGTTTTAGCGTCTAAAATACTGTTTTATTACAATTTCCATAAATAATTTAGAAAGCTAACAAACACTAAAAATCCAAGAAGGCGGTCAAAATGGCGGATTGTAATTCGGAACAAATGTTCCCATAGCATCGTTGATTAATTGATTAGCAATTGTTGCCATGGAAACTAATAAGTAGGTTGTGTACTAGTTGCATGCCTACTGGCATGCTTTAGTTCCCAACCGTTTTAAAATTAGTAGGGGTCCAACGAACCCCCCCTCCCCCTCCCCCCTCCCCTTCTTTAGCCTATGTGTTAACTGCAAAATGGCTTATGCATTAAAGGGTTAAAACAAAAAAAACTCTGCGGAAAATGTGGACTTACGATTTTACTCAATCGTACCTATTTTAGTGCTTTTGTCTGTGCTTGTACATCCATCTGTAACTGGTAGTTTCTTTGTTTTGCAGCTCGTATGCGCATTTGTACGTGTACTGTGTCTGAACCACTACCATTAAGTGTGTGCCCATATGTATCTGTGGCCGTGTCCGTGTCTGTCCCTGTGTCTGTCTGTGTCTTTTTCTGTACCTATGTACGTGATACAAGGGTTGTGCCGTTTCTCGTATATGCGTCATGTGTCCTTTCATCTGTGTTTAACTGTCTGTGCCTATATTCATTCTTGTATTTTTCGTCCATGTATGTGTTTTGTGTCTGTGAATGTGACGAATGTAGTAAGTTACATTTCGTTTTCACTTTTTGAAAATCAACGCGCTTTCTTTAGTAGTTTATCACGCTATCGTTAATAGTCAAACCTACAACGTTCCTTTAAAAATAGTATCAACACTGAATATTTTTAATGAGCTACTGTCCTCGCCAGCACTTCAGTTGATAGTTTCGAGCTGAAAGGAACGTATTTTATTTCGTCACAACTTTCATCTGAAATAATGCTTAATTGTTTTGTTAATGATTATTGACTTGCACCAATAATAAACAGAACATCAAACATTTCCCGCCTGCTTCTTTTCTTTCCTCGACACACAGCCTCCTTTGCATGCAACTCTGGGCAACGGAAATGAAGAAAGGAAAACCGAATCGGGCAAATGAGTTTAGCAAAGGAGCGCCAAGAGGTCTGGAGGCGCACGGGAGAGGAATGAATGTGGAGCGCTTTCCTTTTCTCTCGCCTCACATCCCGGTCTCATGGCTTCGCCGCTTGAAAGTATTATCCGGATTGCTTTCTGAGTTGAATGCAGAGGAGGTTAGCTGTCGCGGTTACTCTGCTATGTTTTTAACAGTTATTGCAATACTAACTTTTGTCTGCTCTCCTTTTTTGTATCACTAGCTATGCTGGCTAAGCTAGTTAAAACAAAAGAAATAAACTCACCGGAAGGAGAAAATGAGCAATAAAGATCATAATGATAATGGCAAATGAACAATAAAGATGATTCGTGCTACACTCTTCATTTTTATGTAAGAACGTCTATTTTTTGGGCTGAGGCTGAGCGTTCTCATTCGTTTAGGAGTTCCTAAAGTGTTCTTGATATTTTTTAGAAATGTTTGTGTCCGTATACACTCAAAGCGAACTTATTTCATATATGATTCCCAATGCATTGCCATCACCAGTTTACCAAAATCAAATATTAAATTGCACTGCTCTCTCACGATGTTTACGTAGTAGAGGTTCTCCGTTCCATTTTCAAAATTTATAGAAATAAATGTTCCTTTCTTAGCCCTAGAAAGCTCCAGCTACTTTGCCGAACACAAATGCTTGGGGAAGGGGGGGAGTCATTTGGACCCCCCTCTCCCCCATGATTTTCTAAACGGTTAAGAATTAGCGCGTGCCTTTTGGCACTCAATTAAAACATGACATACTAATTGACTTCCATACAAAAAATGGTCAATTAACTGGCTGCTGTTGCCATGCTAACAAATGCACAAATTCAAAATGGCCGCCATCTTGGATTGGATTTTTGACTTTCTTGATTTTGATTAATTTTGAAATATGTTATTGGAAATAGTAAGAAAACATCATTTTATAGTCTAAAACTATGAAATAACTAGAAGAAAACAACAAATCGCAAG
>JAOEHT020376709.1:0-17654 GCA_025448195.2 Parazoanthus atlanticus | reverse complement strand
CTATCGCGTAATTTAATGACGTCATAAAACGCCTTAATTGATCAGAATACACTTTGAATTTGCATAGAAGTGGTCAACAACATTTTATTCAACCATTTCAAGTTTTAAAACCAAATAAAGTGGCAAAAAACGGCAAATGACCAAATTAGACAAAACTGTCATTCAAAACCTAGTTGTTATTATAGTTGCCATGGCAACACCCTTCGCCATAAACCAAATCGACTACATCATTGTGTTACCCGACAAATTTTAGGAAGATTCCAAAAGTTTGGACCGATTATCTTGAATAGTCTAAAAATTACAATTGTTGCGCCCCCTCCCACCCAGTTATGTATTATGCTTGTACTTATGGTTATATCACAAATGTGAATCAGGTTTTTGTAACGACACTATCATTTTCTGCGTTGGCGAGACAGGTTTTTCCCCGTAACATTTGGTGTAAAGCTTACATCGTTTCGAACATTAACACTTCGTCAGAGCAAAAACTTAGTACGATTGTCAAAACAGAATCGTTGCATGGTATTAAAATTTTCGGAGGAAATCATACAACCATATACATCAATCGCAAAGTATTGGTATAATTACTAAACCTTTGAGGTTTATAACAATGCTTTCATTATTTTTGGAAAGGAGTTTTTTCAAAGCTTCAGTTCTTATAGTTCGAAAAATTGTCAAAAATAGGTCACTTGATTGTATATTGTAGATACTGAGGATCTCCTATCACAGGAAACATGTTTTATTGGTAGATTTTTTGTGCTTTTGATAAAATACAATGCATTGGAAACGGCTTTATTTCATATATAACATTTTGAAAAAAACTACACGAAATCTCATATTCTGAACTGTCTTGGTTTGTAGTAGCCATGGAAATTACATAATAGGCAATTGATTATACTTAACTGAAAGCTCAAAGACAACTGATTACACATACCGAGTTTCAGTACAAACGAAAATGCTAATTCTCTTAAACGTTGGAGTCTTTCCAAAAGGCCTAAACATTTATGGGGTAACTCACCTCTGCTTTGTGCCTCAAGTCGATATTCAAACGTCAGTCCTTTGATGTTAAAGCTGTCCTTGATGCTATCAGCGTGACTTAAGATTGAGTAATCACCATCCAAACGAGGAGAGCCTTCGTTACGCAGTTTTAAATTATCAGCGGTCCAGCTGTTAGTATGACTTGTTACCAGTAAAGTCCATCCACCTCCATCACGTGTCATATCGCAGTACGCAAGTATTGGAGTGTTGTGACCTTGTGGGTATATTTTGTAAACTCCATCCGGGTACCTGTGCTTTGTATCCACGCTTATTTGGTGTAGATGACGACATGAATGCACAACTAAAACATAAAGAAGAGTACAAATGATACTGTGATAAATTTCATCTCCTTTGAAAAAATGCAAACCTGTAGCAATTTTCTTTAAAAGAATAAAAGCACTAAAAGTTTAACTTGTTTGTTTCAGGAAAAGGAACTGTTTTGGTACTTTTATGAAAATAGAAGCTATGGCTATATCACGTTATGTTCACACAGTGTTTCGTTTGTTTGCAAGTATCCAAAAAATACAAACTCAAACTTAACAACAACTACTACAATTGGTATAAGTTCAATTCTACAGTAAAGAGTCTCTTCACGCCCTTGGGCATACTCAAAGGATTATTGTCAAGAAAACTAAGTTCTAAGCTAAAATATCTATAAACAGACACTGATATTGCTGGGTTTAAGCCACTCTAAAAGTGCTCAATGCTGTGTGCAGCAGAGCTAAATATAAAATCTACAGTAAAATCTAAAGGTTCTTTCCGCTTTTGATGCGATGGACCAATGGATGTTGAATTCAACATCCATTGGTCCATCGCATTAAAAGCGAAACCGTATACAAACAAATCAAAGCGCCGTAACCTTTGTTTTACGGAGAAACTCTTCATTATCACGAATGCATCCAATCGTACCCTGCAGTCCTTAACAAAAGAACTGAGCTAATATCAAAATGCAGACACGAGAACAAATATTATTTATCAAATTTCAATAGAGGAATAACTTAATTTGCGTTTGAAGCGATTTTTAAACCTGAACCCTGAATTTTTGATCAGTTACCTGATGATCGCCAAAGGCGTGAAACTTTAAAGTTGTAAACGTTTTTTAAGAAAACCTTGAGATTTTACTGTAGATTTTAAACAGACACTGTTCAGATACCAACGTACGCTTTTAAAGATACAAATCGTATGGCAGCGATTAAGTTTGATAGTAGTTTCATCATCTTTATATACTCCTTTCCTGGCCGTGGGTTTTGAGAAATAGTCCACAGGAATACATTCCATTTTCATTGGCTCTCTGAATTTTATCAACTATTAGCAGGACAGCATGAATTGTTGAGTGATTGGAACGAAAGCCAAACTGCTTGCTGTAAATACAATAAATATTTTCCAAGAACACAACTAATCTATTGTATATCAACTTTTCAAGGATTTAAAAAAAAAAAAAAAATTGAAAGTGAAATTGAGCAATAATTGGACAAGATCATATAAGAACCACTTTTAAAGACTGGGATGACTTTTGCAGGTTTAAAGTGCTTAGCCACAGTACTTGTAATAAAGGATATAGAAATGAGGGACTTGAGAAACTTAAGAACTTTGATCGGTAAACTGAATGGACCAACTGCTTTCCCGTTTTTGAACCCAAAAATGATATTCTCAATATCAGAAATGGTAGTAGGAAATAAATATAAACTATTTAGCTAAGGCTCTTTATGACTTATCACATATATTTGCCATGTTCGCAATAAAATAATTTTGATAGTATAATTTTTGGTCACCTTCATTAAATGGTTGATCTTGTTTCTGTGTTTTCTATATTTAATATGGACTGATTTGGTCTTAAGATATTTAGCAAAGAGGTTGCTTTTTTATCTTTATGGATACTTTAATAGCTGGTGTCATCCATGGTTTTAACATTGATTTAGTTTCTTTTTTTGACAGCTGGTTTATAGGAATATGTTCATTTACAATATCACTGATGCTTGTATGGAAGGTTTCAAAAATATATTGTATATTCTCTCTTAAGAATCTTAGTTTTGTTTGGAATTGTTGAAGTTTGTTAATCACAGGAAAATTAGGTAAATGGTCAGATATGTCAGATAATATGTCGCCACTCAGCGTAGAATGCTCTAAGGAGTTGAAGAAGATGTTATCAATAAGCGTTTCAGAGTAGTTTGTTATCCTTTGTTGGGAAGTAAGAGAGTAAGAATAAATCATTCAAATATCTTAGCTTATTATTTTCAGGTAATCATTCACTTATAGGTTTGACCTACCAGGACACTTCTGAGAGTTACACGCCTCCTCTTGAATCCTCTCTCCTGAACATTCCTTCCCTCCGTGAGCTGGAAAAGGATTGTTACAAAACCGATGACGTCTTCTCGTTCCACCCTCGCACCCCTTCGTACACAACGTCCATGTCGACCACGTGCCCCAGCCTCCGTCACGTGACCTCGCAGCTATGTCAGAATAATATGGTTGTTTAGAAGAGAGAAATAGAGATACGGTTTACACGGACTTACGTTATTTTTGTAGTCTCCTGTCTCCTCCATTTTATTGTTTTGATTTAGAACAGGACTCCGTTAAATTTAGAGACATATCGCTGAATTGGAAAGTTTTGCATTAACATTGATCAATAATCTTCCCTTAGCTACATTGTGTGGTTCCGTACAATTGTATTGTTTAGTATAGTTTTGTCTATCATAATGAACGTTAAGTAAATTAATTAACTAAAATATTCTGAATACCCATCTGGTCACTTTCGCTGACTATAGAAGCAGCTTACCGTGCTCGCATCCTCCCTGTGCATCGTAGCCAGTTTCGCAATGACACACTCCATTGTTCAAGCAAATCTGACGAAATACAATAACAAAGACCTTTGACATTGACATCGCGTGTTTCGTTCAATCCAGAACCATCAACCAATTCATCCAAGGTAGCGGAGATTTAAATATTGAGTTAGAATGTTTACGATTGTAACGCGGGAAATTCAAGTTTCGATCGAGACCTAATTTTTGCCATTTTAAGTAAGAATTACTACACAGCAACAACATTTGATGGGCAAAAAATATCTTTATAATATAAACATAAAATATAATTTTTAACAATCAACCAGCCAAATTCTACGACTTTTTTATGTTTAATTCGAAAAACGTGATGAAAATGTCTAAAGCCGCAGTTCCACAATAGATGCTATAATAATCGTGAATTCATTCACGAAAAGCAAGTTATAAGATAAAAGTCTAAATACGAGATATTCAGCAGTAATACTCGTCCACATAAGCAATTAGAGCAAATGACACATAGTTGGATTGTAATGCTGTCTCTCGATCGATTCATATGTGTTTCCTTTTAATTAAAAAAATTGCTCGCGGCAAAAAATCATTTACCAATTTTCTTTTGTTGAAATAAAAGGAGTTATTCAAATTATCTTGTATTTTGTAGATAGATAATACAAAAGATAAATTTCTGAGAAAACACAAGTGGAATGGTCCATTCGGTAAAATGATCCCTTAAACCAAATAAAATTATTTTACCCCTCTTCCGGCACATTCCACTCCCTTTATTTTGGGACACTGCTTCACTTTCAGTTCTGTAAGAGTCTGGCATTTGTAGTCCACACACATCTGCAAATGGAAAAGATGCAATCAGTATTTGTATACAGTTGTTTCAAAATTGGTAGACTGTGAAAAACGCAATACCTATATCGCAAAGCATAATGGCACCTCTAATTTCTCCAATTGCTGAGCTGGTATTGGTCTAATTTATCACACTTACTAAGTTTTGTTTGCTGGTTTCATTTGGTTCGTATTCAGGTCAATGGATGGCACGTTGGGTAAAACACAGGGCTCCTATAATTCATTTTGTGCGTGGTTTACCCTTTGCAGATGTCAACGTTTTCTTAAATAGCTGTATAAAGAAAAGAACGGATAAGGTGCCAGTAGCAACGAACCGTGAAACGCTGTCTCACTAAAGAAGCTAATTTTAAGGAATTTATTTCTGCAGACAATACATGCTTTTATGTACTGAAGAAATACAAACTCAAGGCGTCGCAAGGAAATACTACAAACCTTTCCGTTTCCACATCTAGAGCCTTCAGCAACCATGCCTTCTCCGAGAGAATCGGCCGTATTCAGTTTGGCAGCACTAAACATTAACACAGTTATGTTATTAATTATTATTATTATGATTAATTATCATTTAGTAGTTCGTCCTTTTAAACAGGAAACTCCCTATATAAAGGGAATGGTCAGGTCATTTACACCTTCAGTTGACACTCAGAAGTAGACACTTCATGTTCTGTGCTTCTTTAACCCTAGAAAGTCTTAGCTAATTTGCCAAACTGTTATGCTTGAGGTTTTTTTTTTTTTCCCCATTATAATATCAATCAATCAATCAATCAATCAATCAAGTTTATTTTCATCACTTCCAACATTTTTTACATCATTTCTTAATAATTACATACTGAATTGGAGTGGTGAGGAGCCTACTTTAAAGCATACATGCTTATTTAGTGTAGACCCCTTTACAATTATTATGTCGTTAACTGAAATGTATTTTTGTATCAGCAATTGACCATATTATCATTAACTTTGGTAAAAATACTTGAATTGAAGTTCAATTATATGTTGATGAAATATATTTATAAATTTATTATATGTCATAGGGCTCGTATTTTCAAACTTTGCGATAACATAATTAAAAGATAAGAACAACATTGGTTGGGGTCTCACTGGCTTGATTTGAACAAAAGTTTTTTTAAAAATAAGCAAGTATCATTGTGAATACACACCTGAAATACACTCTTTTCGTTTTACAAAAGCCTTTTTTTATAAGAACGTTGAGGCTGGAAAAATCCCAAAATTTAAGAACACGCTAAGAACATGCCGAGGCTGGGGATACGTAGAGAACATATATTTTACATACTGTATTCAGTGGAGATACTGTAAAACAATGCCTTATGCTCTTGCAACATCGCCTGATGGCTACTCCGAATGTGGATATACAAAGACAGCCAGTTCTTCCACTTTGGGTTGGCTTGAGTGAATGGAAATAATATTTTGATGTATGTACTAAATCCTAAAAAATAAGACACTTTAAGAACATTTTAAGAACATTTGAGGCTAAAATCCTCAAAATAATTAAAAACATTCGGCCTCAGCCCTAAAATTAGAAGTTCTTATGAACAAGGAGTGTAAGTTGTATGCTATTTTAAAAATCCTAGCCTCCCCGCAGGCTGCTATTCTCCTTCGCTGCGAGAGGTCTCTCAGTCGGAAAAAAAAGTTTTTCCGAGGGAGAGACCTCTCGCAGCGAAGGAGAATAACAGTCTGCGGGGAAGCTGTTGATTCCAAATTAAATTTTAATTATGGTCTCAGTGTGGTAAATTAAGTTAACCTTAATTAGGATATTTGACTAATTAACGAATTAATTAATATACATGCATCGAGTGTTAACCGAACGTTGTGTTTAACATAAAATTGATTTACCGTTTAAAAGAAAACTTCAATTTTGGTTAGAACGTAATCGTGAACTTTACAATTTTATCTGTGGACTTTCAGTCAATAAAATACTGAAACTATAAACTTCAACCTGAGCTTGTTCTTAGCTTGTTCTTAATTCAGCCTTGGTGTTCTTATGAAGTCTTATCCCTTGACCGGCCTTGAAAAAATCGTAAAAAAATATTTTGTCGTACACGTGTTTACTCCCAAAAGCCCACCATGAACCCCAACCAAAGGACAAAGATTGTAACATATCCCGGATTGACGTTGCAAAAGATCACGTGTAGCTTTGCCTGTAACCTTAGACCTTACTAACTTATTCACATCCCCATGACAGTGACTACGTGCCTCTAAGCAGGGTAGGCCACAAAAAGTATGCGGTTTGTATACTTGAGATAAAGTTGATATTTGTGAGTGATCCCATATACTCTATAGCAGGATGAGACAGGAGCTGTACCTCACAATGACCTGAGCGCGCGATGTTAAGACACTTTATTTTTTTCGATCTTCTTATATTAATTTGTCCTCAGTCATAGAGGTCGCTCCAATTTCTAGCCGGTATATAAGTTTCAACGCATTTTTCCGTTTGACATAATACTTAAAGCAATCAAATCCATTTCGTTTATTCGGATACCTAACTCTATTAACGGACAAAAAATACACAAAATCTATTTTCGACCACGTCTTCGTTTTTATTAATGATCTTGGAAATATAAAGGTCTACAAAATAATGAACGAGCAAATCAAGAACAATTTTGCTTTTAATCGAGTTTTAATATATCAACACAACCCGCGAGTAGTTTCGGATACTAAATGTAGAACAATAAATCACAAGTAAGGCCAAGTAAAAATAAATTAAACTTGGTTAGCGTCCCCGCCCGGTCACTGGAAAAGCTCCCGACCCAATTTCTTTTTCCTTTTTTTCTTTTTATAGCTTTTCTTCAAAAAAGGTTTTATTGATATCTTACCACTGCAAAAGTTGGTCGAAGTCAGATTTTCTCACCCAAAACCTTTCCAAATCTATCTAATATGTGTTTTGAACACAGTATTCAAAAATCAATATTCAATATCGTACAACGCCGAGGCACAAGCTCCTGAGTAAATCCTGTGTGCGTAATATTCTTAACTGGTAGTCTGGTATTTCAGGATAGAGTGGCTGCAAAAACAATACTTTTCTGTGTATTCAGTCATTAAAGCGTGGAATCTTAAAAAAAAACCCTTCTTCCCGCGGACAATAAAATTTTAGAGAAAAGGACGCGAACCAACTTTTTTTGCTTGGCTTAATGCAGGATTAAGACTTAAATTGATAAAATTATTATAATACAAATTTTCGTATTTCGATTGAATTATAGCAACGCATCTCATGTGTGTAAGTTTAGTGAAACAAGAAGTTTTCCATAAAATATGACCATATGAGAACGAGGTGTTTTGTCCCAAGCGTTTCACTAACGAAATACTCAAATAGATTGAAAACGTGTTTCCATCGAGCTACAGCAACACGACCATAAGCTTTGTACAATTAAGAAATGTGCTCACATTCTTCCAAACTTGCGCGATGTCTTCAGAACACAATGGCAGTGCAAAAGCAACATTGAACGGTTTTGAATAAGAAGAGCGCGGACAATTCAAAAGAAAGCCGACGCACGCACCGTTATGTCTATTCAGCATACAAGTATGTATTCTGTAGACATAACGGTGCGTGCGTGGGCTTTCTTTTGAATTGTTCAAGTGCTTTATGGAGATAAATTACTGGGAGAGACCAAAAGTTAGACTCACACCACGTGGTTCGACACTTGGGATCGGGACAAACGTCGAAAACTAAATATAGCAATATATTAAATTCATGACATGTTCGACGTTCGCCCCAATTGTTTGCCCACATTCCTTCTAAGAGGACTAAAGCTCGTCAATTCGCTATCAGCTATCAGGGGCCTCTCCTCAAGAAAATTTTGCGGGAATTTTTTTTGCGATTGGACAAATGTTTATGTTTTGCGGATTACGCGCGATAACCTAAATTTCTGACAGAAATGTATTTTTGCGGTTTGACAAATATTTTTGCTAGGGGAAATAAGAGAAACTTGGAAAAATTTTATGTATTTGTCTATCTTTTGTTGGGACAAAAGGCTAATGTTGTAATTATCACACAATACATTATTGCGCAATAATGGCACATTTTCTTCTCCCAACAATGAACATTTGTCGCACATAACTGACAAAGCCACGGGAACTGTTGCGTGTATTTCAATGATAACTTTAGTCAGCAGTAGGTTCCAGCTGCGTTGTGTCGAGAAAATGCATGTGCAAGTGAAATTTTTAAAAAGTGGAAAAATTGGTTTTTGTTTTAATGGGATTCAATGAATTCTTGCGGAAATATTTTGGGCGGGAATTTTTTTGCGGGAATTTATTTTTGCGATTTGCCCAAAACTCCGCCAAAACCGCAAAAATAAATTCCCGCAAAATTTCTTCTTACACGGTATATTAAAGACTAATCTCTAGTCTTTTTAATGCCGTAGTGCAGACGCGCGACACAACTCATTTAATTTTGGGGTACGATAAGAGATGAAGGGATTTGTTAACATGTCTGCTGAACATCTGTACTCATGCAGATAATTATTTTGTTCAAATTCAATAGAAACTATGAACTATGGACTCATCTTTTAAAAAACAAACCCATCTTGTCCTGTTTTCAGTAGTTAGTTAATTAATAAATTGAATAGTATACAGCACCAGGAACATCACAGCCTGTCATTACTGTATCACTGTTATGAAGGTATAACAAAAACACAACATTGGACTGACAACTTGTCTCTTATTGTTAACACAGTGAAGAAGCTAATCGCAAGTTTACGGGCAATAACGAAAACTCGACAACTGTAAAAAAGTACTTTATTCTAAAATGTTTTTCTGCCGAAGACATTGATTGATTCAAAAATTGAAAACCTCAAGTGTTCTACTACTATATATTTGTGTGCTTCGATGCGTTTGGCATTGCAGCAGCTACAGTGTATGCTATTTCTAATTTTGCATTCTGCATCGTGTCGCAGACAATGTTGATACTGTTCAGCTGTAATAAAGCACAACTGAGTGAGCGGCTAAGTTCTTCTTCTGTGGTACATGTACTGTTCAGGTCTACAGCAACTGCACATGTTTGTCTGCAAGCTGTTAACTTCATCCTGGGTGCCAGAAGAAAGACTTCGATCACAATACCAAAGTCTTGCACTTGCTTGGCCGGCCTTTGGCAGGCGCCCGATATTATCCCAACAACAACAGCAGCAGCAGCAACAACAACAACAACAACAACAACAACAATAATAACAGCAACATTTATTGCACCATTTTAACATTAAATTTACATTTTAAAAAATGAAGAATTTAACGTAAATTTAGGAGACTGGGCACCCGAAATAACTATAAAGAGCTAATCTAGTCGGGTGCCCATTTAAAGTAGTAAAGGACGGAACTGAAAGGAGAAAAAGTCAACTATATAAGATACATGCGTTTACACAACAAAACCTAAATACTATACAAAAAAAAACTCACAAAATCCATAAAGAGAAACTCAGAAACTTGAACAAAGCATGGCTAAAACTCAGGTTAAGGATTTTAATACATAACTTAAGGCCTTCTTGGGTCTTGTGGGTCAGCGGACGGCAAAGAAGATGGCGGGAGTTTTTATAGCTCTCGGATAATTTGTCGAAATTTGTCAACTTTTTCATTGCCCACATTATGAGCGAGTTAGGTTTACGTTTTTGACCAATAATTCCATTTACTTTGTCAACACAATTTGACATTTCACTGACGAGCACTTCGGACATCATGTCACCATGCAGAAAGGTTACGTCGATCGTCTCCGAGTTCCACCTGTTCACTATTCCTTGATTGCAAATCAAACCTGAGAGGCCGATTAAGATGTACTGTCTTCCGTTCTGTATGAAAAACAACAACATCAACGATCAGTCCTTTCGCTCGTGGTGAAAATCGAAGCGAAGTCAAACGTTGTAAACAGAAGTCCGTGCAGTGTATCACTCGTACCCAGACCCGACCGAGCAGATCCGGACAAAGAGCAAAAGAACTAAGAGGCTCTTCGCCTCGCTTCGGCATGCAGCAATCACCAGTTGTGTTGCCAAGAAACATTACACCGGGTAATTATTCTTTTATAAAGAAGCACGTGTGTTTAGAATTCCAGGCGGATAAGTTGAAGGAGTTTTCGCTGTAAATTGCGCCAAAGAGAACTGAACAATCGTGCAAGACTTGTATTGTAAATTTATAAGTCGTTTTCAAAGGAATTGACACTTGTTTTCTTTGTTAAGTCAATAACAATCGAACAGTTGATCATTTGAAAGAGACTAAAACTTTGAAACAGGTGCTTTTGATGCCTTATAGGAATGGGATGGAAGCAGGATCAGGCTTAGAAATCGCGTTGAAATTATTCTATAAGCAGCCAACTTCAACTAGTAGAAATTGCATTTTTTGTAGCTTGTGTGCGAAATGTGCTATGTTTAATCTGACGCGCATAAATTTATCTTGTCCTAAAGTTTCTGGTTTTTTGAAATTGAATAGCTTAACATAATACAAAATGACAAAAGTCTTTACAGTTTGCTGGTACATTTCTATGCTGTTTAATTAAATTTAAAACCTTTCAAGTTTTTCTAGTCTTCTCCAATAACAAAATGAGATGCGGACTTTATACAGCAGGTCCTTTGCAAAACTGAGTGGAAACAGTTAAATCGTTTAACCATAGTACCTGCATAATTCAATTCAAAACCATCAAGTTTTTCTAATAGACGGCACCAATAGCAATATGAAAGAGCAGCTAGACTTTTTAATCTTTATTCAAACTAAAACCTATACGTTTTAATTGCGGAGTTATATTGAGTTACGGCAAATAATTAAAATTTGATACTGTTTTAGTTTTAGTTTAAGGTGATGTTACACGGGGAGACGATTTTTCGCGCAATATTGTTGCATTAAAAATTGAGATCGTGTAACATAGCGCATGGTTACAATTTTTAGCGCTATTTCGTTGCGGCAACACGTTGCAAGTTGTTGAATGGTGTTCAAAATTCACAACATTGTTGTCTTTTGTTGGAGTTGGCTGTACACTAGCTGTTACACTACATCGATTTTTCGTTGAAAATCGTACCGCATAACATCACCCGGCTTATGTGCCTTGTAATACTTGTAGGTTGTAGTTTTATTAGTCTGCTGTTTTCTCAATATCGTGCTATGATCAGGAAAGATTCGCCTAATGGCATTTACGACAAAAGTAAAAGCTACTTCAGCGACTCATGTTGGATTCGTTCAAGAATCAAAACAGGGTAGTATAATTGGATCACATCAGGTATCCACGGCTGAAATAACACCCTTTTTTTAGAATCTTTATTAATCTCAATAAATGAAACTAAATCATCAACCGATCTACTGATAAAACAGCTTGTTACGAGCCGATGCGTGCTTTATAATTGCAAAATGAAGAAACAAAAAACGGTTTATGGCGACACATACTTTAGGTATTACCTGTTGTGTTGCCAAGAAACATTGCACAGAATAATTATTCTTTTATAAAGATTAAAGAAGCACGTGTGTTTATTATTTATCTTTGTAAAAGTGTCAACAGTTAATTCGTTCAACAATAGTATCTGCATAATTCAATTCAAAACCATCGAGTTTTTTTTCAAAAAGACGACTCCAATAGCAACATGAAAGCACAGCTAGACTTTTTAAAATCTTTATCATTCAAACTAAAACCTATACGTTTTAATTGCGGAATTTTATGGAGGTATGGCAACTAATTAAAATTTTGTACTGTTTTTTATGTGCCATTATTTGTAGGTTGTAGTGTTATAAGTCTGCTGTTTCTCTATATCGTGATATGATCAGGGACGACTCGCCTAATGGCATTTACGACAAAAGTAAAAGCTACTTAAGCGACTCATGTTGGATTCGTTCAAGAAGCTAGAATTATTAAGTATCTCGTTTTGTTTCCGTGTGATATTTCCACGAACATATTACATTCAAAAACGACATGGAACAAAATATCTTCAATAACTCGTTTCGCAGACCAAAAAATCTTGACTTCAAAGTTGAAGAAGAGCCGTTTCTTTCTTAGTGGCGATTGCAATTCCGGATCTTCAAATGAATATCTAATGCATTTCAGTTCTAAAATTAGTGCACTTGTTAATGGCAACGTCGCCTTCGTGTTTAATGGTTACAATATGAAAAGTTGTAGGTGACAAGGTTCTTTACATTAAATAAACATTGTTGGTTATACGCTAAGTGCACTTTGTTAAGAGTGTCGAACTCCCCCGCATTCTGATAACATCTTCGCCTTCAAGTATAACGGGGACAATATCAACAATTAGAGCTGACAAAGCTCTGCACATAAGATATACATTTCAGTTCTACGTTTGGTGAACTTGTCAAGGACAACGACGCCTTCAAGCATATTGGTTACAATATGAAAAATTAGAGGCAGTAAAGCTCAGTATGTAAACATAGATTTCTGTTCTACCTTAAGTGGGATTGTGTGAGGGTGTGCAACTTTAGAGAGCAACAACAAATTAGTTGGTGAGAAAACTTGGGTATTAGATGAACAGAAACCTAAAAGAACAGCCAACGAAAAAGTTTAAGAATCAATCAACAATTCTATTCTTTTTACTATATCACAATGACTTGATTATCTTTTCCAAACTCGTCCTGATCGAGGGCCACTTCATGCAAGCCTTGTAAACGAATTAGCCAGTTGAAACATTTTTAGCCGGTTGAGCCAGATCTCGCGCCCTTTTGTTGTATCCCGCCCCTCCCCCGTTGTGAGAAAGTTCAATTCCAATGCAGATGCTCTGCTTAGTTTAGTAATACTCCCAGTGGATGGGATCTAATCTAAAGTATAGAAAAAGAATTCACAATTTATCCAGCGAACTAGACCTAAAATTTGTGTCTGCAAAGTGAGTGAAATTAGTTACAGCCGAAGCTTAAACTATGCAAAACGATATGGTATGATAAAATCTTCAGTAAGTTAGTCTCGTGGGCCTTCTAGTAATGTGAAAAACAAAAGATATTGAGAAGTATTCAATAAGACAACTGCCTTGTTTCTTCTCATGGCAACCACGACCCTGTTAATTATGGGCGTGACTTGTATCCTAACTCATGGCAGTCACTTGACATGTACTTGACACTTGGCATATATAAACAGTGAGAGCCACAGGGTCTGAAACTGCTGCGGACACTAACTAGCGAAGGAGATAAGTTCAAGGGAAACAGTGCGGCATGAGTACACAAAACATACCCGGTAAGCGAGCTTTCTAATGAGTTTTTCTGTTTTTAAGCTACATCTTTCGTTATTATGATTATATTTAAACGCATTTTCACTCTATATAATTTGTTTACGATAACATTTTTATACATCCAAACCGTTACACTGATATTAAAGCTAACGGGAGACCTTGTTTATCTACGGACGGTGTGAAAAACAGGTTTTACACTATAAGAGTTGAAACAGATTAACCTAAACTAAAGACTCGGTTAATACATCTTGTAGTCTGAATTTAAGACGGTTTTTAAAAATCATGTTTCGTATCGCTTTCTATACAATCATTTGTGTTTTCACTGACGCAGTGGAGAACTTAAGAACATTGTATTTTTGAGCCAGTCTTGTCTCAGTTGCTCCTTTTCATAACCGACATGTTGTGTCCAACAAGTACATTAACAGCTTAGACACACAAGTAACCAATAACTTAAAACACTTTTCACGAACATAAAACATTTTCGTTGTTCTAAAATCGTTGTTTCTTGAATGAATAACATGATTAAGAGAAGATCAGGTCGAAGTTGTATGTCGAAGGTAAAAAAAAAAGAAAAATACCAGAGGAATCACGGATTCCACAGGAAGAGGAGAATACAAACTTTGTATCCAAGTTCAATTTTGTGCAAGTAAAAGAAATTGAAATGGAAGAAAAGCTTGTTTTTAAATTTGCTGGATAAAAGATTACAAATGAAAGGCTAGTCGGTGCCATAACCATGCTCAACTAAACGGATATCTCCGCACAATGCGCCACCAGATTTACTAGTACAACGTTTTTTTCCCAGAACAATACGATGGAAAGCCGGAAACATGTTACTTCTACAGATCAACGTTTTGGGGACGTGTGAAAAGTTTAGGCATGTTTCCCCACTCACATTATTTCATTTTGTATAAGTATAAACATTTACAAAATACTAACTTGAACTTTAGAGCGATACGAACACCTTTACAAGGTATAAAATGCAAACTGTTTTAAACTTGTAATCAATTTTTTCCGAAGTCAGTACAACGGTTCGCGAAGCTTGAACAAGCCATAAATTTATACTGGAAAATGTACAATGATTAGAACTCTCGATTTGAAGAGCAGTTCTTGTTCCTTGCCTTTTATTAATAAATCAATATTTTGAAGTTTGCCAAAGGCAAAAGCGTCTTGATTGGAAATAGATCACCTCTTGACCGGCTTTATTTAAAACATTTCTTTCATAGCGACAAACAATGCTAACTCTTATCCAATCGTGAGAAATTTTTTTAAAAAAGTGATCATCAATCAAACCAATATTCCTAAACCCTAACAAACTTCTAGTTCGGTAAAACAAGACCTTGGTAAACCTTCCCGACTGCTATTTTCGCATAGCTTGACTTCTTCGAGTTCCGACACAAATCCTACTATTCTATGGTGAGTTTTAAAAATGTTTTGTTTTAAAAAGGGATTTTTTTGTTACATGTCACTAGTTTCTCGTAGCAAACTGTCACTACTGTAATAAAAAGGTATTACAGAGAATTCGAATAAATTTAAGGTACGACCGTAATAGCAGAACCTATGCTCCGGTGAATGGTATAAATGAAATGTCTATTTTTAACTTTTTATACAATTTGTAGAAATGAAAACTGACATAAAGAGACTGAACGAGGAGAAATACCGTTTTGAAAAAATTCATCCGATGTCTTAAAAAGAACTAAAGCACAACCCTAGTGTATACGTATGACACAAACTAGAGAAGATGATTTTTTGTCTTTTATAAAATGTACACGTGCAAGTTTTCAATTCAGTGATGTGAATATTTTATACTGGGAAGAAGCACTCTCATCTTTATTCTATTTCTTTTTCCACGAGGACACTCGGTTGATGTGAACAAGCAACTTGAAGAGTTCATAATGCCAATATCAAAGTCATTCTTAGAAAGCAGTTATACTTGGTCGTTTTGGCCATCTACGCCCACACCAATATTTATGCACTTGTTTGATTCAATCGAGTCCAGTGTGCAGTATTAACTCCAATCAGAGCACGCCATACGAATCACATGCATTTCTATTATCCACAGTGCTTGACAATGAACTCAATAATGCACGCTTAGCTGTCTGTATTTCACGTGGCGTGTTTCTGGTTTTCCGAATTCTGGAGCTGTCTCCGTGATCGGCCAAGTTTTAATAATGTTGTATGAAGGAACCGCTTTGTTCCCTGCAAGAAGTACAACAACTAGGAAACTGATTTGGAACCACCTACCAATAAATACTGAACTGATCAGTTCTTCAAGAGAAACACCGTCGAAGAATTTTAAGATATCGATACTAAAAAGACGCAAGCAAAAACAAAAGATATCACAGAAGAATCAGTCGAGGGAGATTACTAAACTGACTCCATACATTTTGCCATGTTCGAAAACAATAGACAAACTGTAAAGTTCAGACGAGAGGCTGTCCCAAAATAATTTTTCTACAGCAGCAAAGAGAGCCTGAGATGCAATTCTAAGAGATTTTAAAAATTATTGTTTTACGAGGGCCGAATAAGAGACGACATCAAATCCGTTTCAAATAAGCTTCAACAATTCTAATTAAAACCTTAGTTGAAACTGTTCTGTTGCCGTACATTTCACAAGGATTTTACTGCTTTGAAAAATTGCTGTAGTTTTTCCACGTGAAGGTTGCAAACAATAAACACTTCACTTTAGCCTGTTGAATTGCACACTTCTTGTAGCCACCAATTAATTTATAACATCGTCCACCTTCACTATTGAGCATTCTCGGTTTTTGTATTAAGTTCCGTCAGTAACAGTTGTCCTTAAAAATGGAAACGTCAACTGATTTCTGTCCGAAATAACAGCCTTATAAATAACTAGTTTGGATAAGGCCTTGTCCAACAAAGCAACGTAGGAATGCAATTTACGTGGCCAGCACGAGAAAGCTACAAACTGGTTTCGAAAATGTTTTCGTTTTTGTTTACGGCTATCTACTGATTTCTTGTCCCTTTTTTCCGTCTGAGATTGAGCCGAATGGTAAAAGGAAGAGCCATACACTCTTGCTTTTTTATACAAGATTGAGGCTGAGAAACGTCCAAAATACAAAAACTTGCTAAGAACATACCTCAGGATGAACTAAGAAAGAAACGTTTATATCTTTGAATTTCGAAAAAGGAACCGAGAGAATCGCTACTAAAATATCGCGAGAGAGCAGCGCAGTTTCACGTTTGAATGTGGTAGACATCTTGTTATATTCTAGAATATACAGACGTCGATTTCATTTTAGTATAACTAGTGTTGGAAATTGCTTTTGAATGTACGCAGTCACAAAAGAAAAAAATGTCAAAAACCCTTTTAAAAACATTGAGACCGAGAGTCTGAAAAAAACACACATAGACGTTCTTATTAAGCAAAGAGCTCAGTTACAAAGTAGAAGTAACTTATAACTGCAAGTGGACAACAATCAGCCAGGTGATTCGGTAGTATATCTTAGTAAATCTTTTGCTGGTAAACAGACTAAACAACAGAACCCGGTACATGCGTCTTAGCAAGCCTAATTTATCTGATCTTAACTATTTTACAAATACAGTCTAAACATTGGTTTTTATTATGATTTTTGTTCGTCATTCTCTACACAATGAAATTGTGGGATTGCGTTTGTGTTGGTTTTGGAATTGCGCATGGCACGCATGCGTAAGATTTGTATCATTGAGAGACGAAAGCGGCGCAGGGGGAGGGGGAGGGAGGTTTGGGGGAGAGTAAGTAGAAACCGGAAAAACTATCTTTGTATTCTATTCTGTTTTGTTTACAGAGAGAAGCTAGGGTTCAAACCGGTTTTTCTTCTTGCTCTTTTTTTCATTTTTCATTTTTTTT
>JAOEHT020375825.1:0-17656 GCA_025448195.2 Parazoanthus atlanticus | reverse complement strand
CCCTCTCTAATAAGCCCACCTCTGAGGTGCTTGAAATAAATAAGCCCTCCGGGGGGCTTATTAGAGAAAATACGGTAACTACTAAGCAATTCGATCACATATTTGTAGCTACCCGCACGTAGAGGTAGTAGTTACATCGTACTGTTTGCATGTATGCATGTACGGACAGATGTATAGATTGCTTAATGTATGAACGGATCGACGGATCACTGCAACTGATGGATCAATCCAATGAATGAAGAAAGAGAGGCACTACTGATAAATGTATTTGCGTGTAAGTAAAGCAAAGTAATGTAATGTAATGTAATGCTTAATGCATTTGCTTGTAATCAATGTAATGTAATGTAATGCTTAATGTATCTGCTTGTAAGCAATGTAATGTTGGTATTCAGGCGCATGTCAGTCGTGCAAGGAAAAGCGTGAAGCACACCACATTATCATGTGTTTAATATTTGACGTCAGGGTCGACGATAAAGCCGGGCTGGGGTGGACAGGGGGGGGGGGTTCGGGGGATAAATCCTTTTTGACTTACAATTTCATTTTTTAAAATGAAAGTCTAAAACCCATTCTCAGCAGCATATGGTAAAAAAATATTGATCAGGCCGCAGGAAAATGTATCTCCCAGAGTTATGGGAGTTATGCCGGAGTTACGCCGGCCCTCATCTAATCGGCCAACCTCGTACCCAGGCTCTTCCCTCTCCTTAGAGAAAGACGCTGGGTCTGGTCACGTGGCATACACATTCTGGGTGGTAACAAATAAAATTAACGAGGGAGGGGTGATTAAGGTTCAATTTTGTTCTTACTTAGCCCAATGCACGTGCGCGTGATACTCCCAGACTTCCAAAATGTCGAATGCGAGTAATGCAAAATGTGGAGGCGAAACGCCAAAGACATTTTATAGTAGTTGAATTGTAGATACAACTAGTTGCAGAGTTTGCAGTTCTGATGGGGATGGCCGCTAAAACATCAAGGGCGGAAGATGAAAAATAATTGATTTCAGTTCCATAACTTGATGGTAGCACACCGTTATAAATGGCAAGACAGCGAACTTGTTTTGTTTCTTAAAAAAAACATTATTGTTCTTGATCGCAAAATGTAAACTGCTCAAGAAGGGAACTGCCATAGCAAACACGCTTTGCGAGAGTCGGTGGCTTCGATCCAAGCCTCGTTTTCGCTGATACAAAGATTTCGATGACAAAACAGCTCATTTAGCGGCAGAACCCTCCCTTAGTCAAGAATATTGTCATCAGTCACATGACCAGACCCAACCAGGGTCTTTCTCTCGGGAGAGGGAATAGCCTGCGTACGAGGTTGCTAATCGGTATCCTTTTTCAAAAATCCTAGCGTTTAACTGCTACTAACTGTATTAGTTACAATCTAAACAATTTCATACCTACAAATTCTGCTGTATATCCCCTGACAAGACCACGCACAGTTGAGTTAAAGTTTCCGAGATCGCCTCCTGTAAAACAGAAGAGTTAGTTCACTTTAGTAAGGTAAAGTAAATATATAAAGAAAAAAACTTTCTAGTGACAGCTCCCCGTAAGGGGCTTTTCAGTGCCACGTTACACACAATAAATTATAGGGGTTAAGAAAACCCAATGGCAGGAAGGCTGGCCAGAAGGCTATATACACCAGCGTGACCGGCGGGCAGAGGACTCGAACTCGGGACCTCCGAGTTACGAGTCAGCACTTTAAACCGCTCGGCCACGCTGCCTTCCTATATAATGAAGGTGAAATGACACAATCAATCTTGGAAATTGTTTGAATTCAGAAGACAAACCAAATATAATTTTGTTCAAATGAAACTAGTCACACAGATGTAATTTTGAGCCCTGTGTCATAAGAGCGTGATACATGCAGTTTGTGAACATGTACATGAGCAGAACCTTACCTGTGGTTGATCAGCATTGTCTATTCCTTCAACTATCTTGCTGATCCTACACAACATAAAACAATGCAGTCAGAATTTGTTCAAGTTTGAATAAAACTAATATTTTTCAAAAATACTAATCGTGATTTCCAAGACCTGTCTGCTCTGGCCCCTGTAACATCAATGTATGGGGTGTGTGACCTGTAAGAAGTTGTTCCCAGATCCCCGCCAGGAAATTATCTTACATTCGGGTTAGCACAAACTTAATATCAACGGGGATCCCGCAACAACCCTCACTTGTGAACCAGGGCAGGCCCTGTCATATTACTTAGCACGCATGCGTAGAAGCCCGTGAGGGAGGTACAGTGTACATGTATGTACAGGACAGAACTTGTCATAATGGTACCACAGCCAGCCATAATACTTACCACTAAGCCTATTGTGTTACAGTAGGTATCTTTATAACATTTTCTACTTAACATTTTGTAGTCGTACAAGGTGCACATTACCAATGTAATCCTTGAAATATTGTATAGGTATTTGGTTCCTTTTTGTACTCCCACCTACATATTGTAGTTCCTCTTACTCGTAATATCCGTACATGTACTATCATTGTGTTAGTCAGAAAAATAATTCATAAGTTTGTCTTTGAATACATGCAGTACATATTCATAACATAGTCTTGTAAAGCTATATTAGAAAAACCCCAAGAGCCGAGTCTAGCAGTAGAGTTCAAGTATGATATACAAAAAGATTCATGAATTACAAATAATTGTTACTATTGGTAAAATTAGCCCTAAACGAGTACATGTACTAGACTATGAAAGGGACATTTGGATAACTGAATTGAAACAGAATAGGGAATTTTGTGCACTACAGAGTCAAATGACTTTATACCATCGGTACATAAATTATACTCTTCCGATTTCAGAGTATACAGTAGAATTGGGAATAGTTTCGTATTCGTAGATGCCGCTGATTACAATGACTACAGACTCGTTTTCACAGCGTTAGCCTCGACTTGATGTTAAAATTCATATTAAATACCAATGTAGATATGAGCGACATGTTGGAAAAATGCCAACGAAGCTCACAAATTTGCAAAAAATAAGAAAAATATAGAAAAGTTAAGGGTTTTATCACAACATATTTGCTTATCTTGCTTTTCTTTGTCCACTGCGAAAGGTCAATCGCATAATTTTTTGGTCAAAAAAAGTTACACACCTCATACTTTTGCTCTAAAAATTGGATTTCAAGACGCCATCTTAGAAATTTGGCCAGCTTTTTTCTCTTACTACATGGTACGCATGCGCAGTCGTTATTCCAACATGTCGATATGAGCTATTTATAATTACAACTCTGTGTATTGTTCGAGGCTTGGATATCTAATCGTTCTCGCTGGTATTTATGTATATTCAACACTAAGTCAAGGCTAACACTGTAGAAATGAGTCTACAGTCATTGCAATCAGCGGTAACTGGGAATATGAAACTGGACTATTTGGGGTTGATTATTAGTACAGGTACAAGCAGCCCTTAAAAGTAATGGTTTTCAGGCTGGTTTGGTCTGAAGTAAGGTTACATTTTGCCTCTTTAATAATAGTCTGTGAAAGGGTATGGTTTTCACAGGGAATCTGTGGGCTATAAACTTCTCCTTTCATTTGCTCTGAAAAAGGGTACAGTAATGATTCCTTCAGTTTAGCCTGAAAAGGGTATAATGGCTTTTTCAGATCTGAAATAGGATCAAGAGGAAGGCTTGGGCTTCGGCCACACACCACCACCGAAATATACCAACCCCCCTGTGAATTACAGTCAGCTACACATTGTATGTGTTTCTTACCATCGATACATAGAGCCCTTTGATGGAGCTTGAAAGAGGTATACCGGTGAATTTGGTATACTGGGTGCTACAGCCAGTGTAAACACATGTTTCCTTGATGGAACACCATCAACAACATCTTTTCTTGATCTTTTTCGAGACTTGAACTGAATTATAAACAAGTGTTTGAGTACGCAGAACTTCACCGTTTTGAAGTTGTTTCATGACACTGCATTTCAACTTCGTTCAACAAAATGTTTGTCTGCCTGCCTGTCTTAACTCCAGTTTGCCTCTCTGTCTATCTATCTCAGTTTTTCTGTTTGTTTGTTTAGTTTAGTTTATCTAATTTGTCACATAAATTACAAAGGAAAGGTGAGTAATCAAAATAAATGGGTGTGACAGGGGAAAGGAACAGAACTTCCGTCCCAATTGAAACATAACCCCTACGTTTAAAAAGGCTAAGATGATCTTAATGTAAAATTAGAAAAAGTGAAAAAAAAGTGGAGAGTAAAAGAGTACTGACTGTGTAAATTACAAACAAAAGAAATATCTGGCATTAATTCTAACCCGGAGGGTTATAAGTTGATCTCTTAGAAACATACATATTATTTAACAAGGCTGTTCTTAAACGGATTAAGTGAAGTATGGGACTTAATTTCAGATGGCAATGAGTTCCATAGCTCAGCAGTCCTAATGAAGTATGATTCTCTGTAGTAGTCTTGATTATACTAATAATTAGTAACTACTTTTTGTAATTTAAGAAATTAATTACAAAACGTAATTATTAATTATTAGTATTATTAAAGTATTAACAGCTGTCATTAAAAACTTATTTTTTTTTGTAGTTTAATACTGTCATTATGTATCCTTGTTTCTTAAAGGGTCTTGAACAGGTCCTGAGGACAGACGAAACCTTGAAGGCGACCTTCTTTTTTACCAACCCCCTTCCTGTGCCTCTCAATAACGCCTTCTTCTCAGTAAACCCAGGCCACAGGGCGAGAGATTCTTATAGCAACAGGAAATTTTGGTAAGGAAAACATCTATTTTGTGTATGGAGACTTTTGGGAAAAAAAGATGAAACCAGGAAAATGAACTTGTAAACGTTGCGCCGTTCAAACATGAGAAAAGTTTTGGCAACATCATCCTTCGTGATAGTTCTATCCAGCAGTACTGACTTGCAGCTTTGGAACTTTTGAAACTACTTCAGGATAAAAAAGTTTTTTTTTATCGTATGACCAAATGTATTCTTGTCTTTAAGTGCCTAAAAAACCTTGTTCCCACCTACCTTAACAACTATTTTGAGATGAACAACCAGGTCCACTCTTATAATACGAGACAAAGAAATCATATACATCTACATCGTTACAATCTAGTCCTTAGTGGAAAAACATTTTTAAGTACTCTGGTTCAATCCTATTTAATCAAATACCAAAGCCCATTAAAGAAGGGAGCTCCCTTACCATTTTTAAGAAGCTAATCATGGAATATTATGTATAGAATTCACTCTTAGTATTTGTTCATGTATTCTAAGAAGCTCATCATGGAATATTATATACAGAATTCACTTTTAGTATTTTTTCTTCATTTATTTTTAAATCAGCCTAAAATTATATTTTTCAACAAGTAGTTTTAATATTTCTAATGATTATTGTAAATAGACTTAGTTAGAATTTTTTTCAAACGATATATTGTAAGTTTGTAAAGCTTGGTAACCCAGGGCCCCTCAGGATACCAGCCTCGCAGCTGATTGGGCTACCCGGGTAAAATAAAGTTGACTTGACTTGACCTAACCCATATCTCTGATCTTGAATGGTCCATACAAATCCCTTTAAAAGACACATGACGTGGCCATACCTGTTCTTGTGAACGGGTCCTGAAAATCCCCGCAGCAGCTGTTCTCTTTGGAAATCAGAACAAATTGACCCCCCAAGGTTTTTCGACCTAAAACCTGAAGCTAGTCTTGGCACAGTTTATCAAAATGACTTAGTTTCGAGCTTTGCTGGTTTTGTTTGCTTCGTGTACGGCTAAATAAAGCGTCTAACACAGTGTCCCATAATCCCTTTCGTACTTGGTATTAGGAACTTTAAGATTTCTACAAAGATATCTACTAAAATATATCTTTCTCAACTTGTTTCTGTCTTGTAATTTCGTCTTCTCTTTTCTAGTAGCTTTTTGTTTATGCTTGAAGGACTGGTAGGCACAAGATCGCTTACTCTTAAAGTCGAACTAATAGCCAGGCAAATTACGGTCAACGTTCAAATTTCTACCAAACCTAAAACTTGTATTTTTCGCGTTATATAATTGTGAACCTAAAACGGCTAGCCGGTCAACTTGGTACTTTCCCACATGCGGTATCATTGTGATATGCTAATATTAATTCTTTCTCTTTGTGGCTTCCTTGTCGACACTCACGTTCTGATATCTAAAAGTCCCCTATTGCACTTTGAAGATGTCAACTTTACTTGAAATAGCCGTATACGTTCTCTGTTTGGAGTGAAAAGGTAACACTGTAATGTTTGATCTTGCAGTTTGGACGATCCAGTTGGACCCAGACAGAAGGCTCAAGTTGTTGTCCCGCTGACGTTCCGTAAGACGGGTTATTCCTGGGTTGTGGCCAGCTTCGAGTCAGACGAGCTGAGTGATGTGCACGGGAAATGGAAGGTCAAAATCACCCATTAGGCTGCGGAAAATTCGCTACGCGACCTACTGTATGACACCACGAAACATTCACTTCCAAACAGTAGATGCCATCTGGTCTTGCTAAGATGACATAATGAATGTTTAGCTTTTATAGTATTGTTGGTTGTTTTCTATCTTAGTTCCCACAGCGAAACCTCAAAGTCTTGATAATAAACAAACATTAAATTGTTTTGCCAGATCATTTTAATAAGCTCTCGGCCCTAATGAAACCGAGAAAAAATGTAGTCAGACTGAGATTCATTGCCTGTAGTTTTTGAATGTTATCATCAGGCCACCATAGAATTTTAAACAAGTAAACATTCTCTTCAGATTTAGTGAGACGTTTTAATGCAAATGGACGACCAGCCATAGTTTTTGATATGCATAGGTAAAGAGCAGCTTTCCAAAATTTTGTAAAACACCAAGTTAAGTGCTGATGAAACGTGAAAGTGCTATAAAACTGATGTCATCATTAGTGCTTTTAAATAGATAAGTTCTTAAAACACTTTTTTAATGAAATTTCGCAATTCTATAGGCTAGCTTAGTCAGATAGAGTTTGTGTTTAGATAGCCTATTCCTTTCGTTAGTAGAAGTACGTTTCTTTTATGTTTGTGAGTCGAAATTTGACAAAATCAGAATGTTTGACAAAAACAGAATGGCCCTTTAAGGTACTTAATAAATGGAAGGATGATTTGCATGGACATTTTGGCCTTGTGTCAGTTGGGGACAGTGGACGACTCCAACCACTAGTGGCCCACGGTCACGATACTAGATTCCCTGACCGTTCCTACATACTCGTGATTACTATAAAAACTCATTCTATCCCAGAGCCGCTACCGTGTGTACATCAGTGGCTGCATTAAAGAAAACAACAAAAAACTTTCGCGCCGCTGGTTTCTGACAGTAGCCACACTTAGATATATACATTTTTTCTTTTCTTCGTTTCTTCTTCCTTGTTTATATATAACTTTTTATCGAAGTCTGTAATAATATCATTTGAAGAGTGTAGACGGCCGTATTCATTTGGTAAATAGATTTTGTTTTGTCGCCCAACCTTTGGCTGCAGATTTTGTTCTGTGTTCTCTCATATGTTCCCTCAAAAAACTTTTACAATTAACTACCACGATCCTTTGCGCAGCTGTCGGTTTCATGGTCCACGAAATCTGACTCGTACCCAGTCGTCTAGTATGAGTTTTTTCGTCGAGGGAAAATGGGGCGAGAGAAAGTGAGAGGGGCACGAGGAACGACTGGGTACGAGTCAAAAGCTGAGCTCGCACGCCTCCAAACTGAGTGATGTCGCCTCGAGAGGGAAAGGCGAGATCGTCCCTCAAGGGGAGAAACTTCAACGAAGTTCTCTCTGACTCACCAATAAAAACACACACAAATGCAAAGAATCACGGTAATTGATCGTAAGTCTTTTAAAAGGCAGGTAGACTTTGTTTTATATCTTGATCGCTTGTGAAAACTTCCTACGATTTCGTCAACCCTCGGCTTGTTTGGTGCTTATTGAACCATAAGCGTGTACGCATGCGTGGGTGTGTGGCAAGATGCGAAGAGTGAGCACTGACTGTACCATGTAGAGGGAGGGGGAGGGGGGATGAAACTATCTGCTGCCATCGTTTCAAAAACATACTAAATCTGCTGCCGAGTATTGAATTTGTAATTTGAATTTTGTATCGTACCTATCACATTATTTAGTTGCCTGTACGACCATGTTTTGTTTGTTGTAGTTTTTCCAATGCTGGGACATGGGAAAGCCGGTAAAATGGCATTGTCTGATTTTCTTAAGGTTCTGATGACGTTCTTTATTACACAATCTCGCAAAAAATGAATTAAAAATGGAGATTAAATTTACACCGTTTTCGAAATCTTTACTAGGGACTGGGCTTACAAATTTGTGGATAAAATTACAATTTTTATAGTTTTATTATTAGTTCCACAGGTATTTTCCCTTGTCTTCGCTATAATGGTCCCTACTGATTAGGGATCATTACATTTTAGATATCTCGGACAGTCAAGCAATAACTTCAAGTCGATGCTTTGTGCCGAGTTTTCATACATTTGCTTTATCAGTGTCAACCTCGTACCCAGGCTCTTCCCTTGCCCTTCTCCTTTCGCTCTGATCAATATTTCCCGAGCGCCTGCCTTGAAAGAAGTTAGTTCATCACGGTAGTCGCACCGGGTCGAAATGCTCATTCTGGAACAAAATCTGGCCACAAGTTGTACCGGTAGTGGATTGGTTGGACTGATCAGCTCACTCATATTTTCAATCCGCCTGTGTTTTACTGCACTTTCATTTTAGAATATTTAAGATCTTCCATGTAATCAAATATCTGTCAACAGTGTCTTTGTCATGCATATAAACGCCACCTATTTAAGTTATTATTCCCATGTGAATTGAAGCGTAGTTCAAAAATGAGCTATTATGTCGGCAACTTATTATTCCATTGAATAATTTGGATCAAACACAATTCACACTGTGCGTAAACATGTACATATCGTGCACAAAGCAGTTTGCGCGCCAACGATTCACTGACGATCGATTGGCTATTTTGAAGGATACTGAACTCGGACTCGGGAAAGTAAGGTAAGTATTTGTTTCGATTATTTTTCTAGCCGAACTGTTCTCCAACTATCAGAAGTTTCAACGGCATTAAAATGCCGTTGACAGGGACAAATCCGTGCGGGAATCAACAACACCGGTCTGTTAGATCCTCGACTTGAGAAATTTCATCCGACCATGAGTTCACTTCGCGTCGCGGTATCTGCTCATTTGCTTGTTGCTGTTTGTAAACATAATTTCGGGGCGAAATACGTTCATCCCACGGGATGATATTGTCCTGGTTCTACCCTGCAAGTAAATGTATTTTTGTTTTCACTCCGTGTCAGAAGAAAATTAAATAATCGGCGAGATGAGTTTCTTCTCAGGAAGAAACGCACCCGTGAGGCATTACTTGTAAAACTCCAGGTGTTGTTTTACAGGTATAAATTGTTATGGTCCACACGTTCTCCACAGAAGCAGTACCCGTTTCCAGACTAACCTAGAGTGCGAGCAGTCTCTTCCTATTCCTCAGAAGCAATTGAAGAAACACAAAAATCGAGCGGCGAAGCAGCGAGCGAGTCGGCGGTCGACTGCGAGCCGCGAGGATCGCGGGCGCGAGAAAAGGAGGAAAGGAAGAGACGGATGTGTCATGATGATCAGTTGCTGTTTTAATATTAATTTTGAGAAACGATTTGTTGTCTTCTGTACAATTCAAAAATGAACATCACTCACAGCTCCTCCTATTTGCAATGCGACACCAGCTGCTTCGCCGCTCGATTTTTGTGTTCTGAGGAATAGGAAGAGACTGCTCGCAGTCTAGTATCCCCTCGGTTCGCATTATACAGATAAAAGTAATCAGTGCTATAGTTCGGATAGCTATTGCCACTGCTCAAAATGTTTTTCATTTTCGCTCCCATTGGAAAGCAGTTTGTGTTGAACAGCTTATCGTGGGTAATCCCTTTTAATCCCTTATCTTACATTACATTATAAACCCACGTATAAAAACCTATTGGATTAACCCTTTCAACCCTGGCCAGTTTATCAACATCTAGCCTCCGTGCAGATTATTATTCTCCTCTCGCGGCAAAGGAGAATCATAGAGTCTGTGTGGAAGCTGTCAACATCTATCTTCTCCTTACAATATCAATACAAAATAAATTGTTCGTTGTGAGAATAAAGGAACTGACCACACACTGCAAGCTATCCAGTGTGAAAAGCAAAATTCTCCAAAACTGTTAAAAATGAAAGTATAGATACCATTTAGGAGAATTTAGCAACACATCACTTGTGCTTGGGGCTGAAAGGGTTAAGAACCATCAGGCTGACATTCGGCAGTTAAACTCCCCAACATACAGTCTTTTTGTTTTCTAAGAACCTTGTTTATAAGAATGTTGAGGCTGAGTTTTGCCAAAAAAATTAAGAAAATGTATGGGCTGAGTTAAGAACATCCTCAGGTTTAGCCAAGTTTTACGTGCTCATACAATAAAAAGAGTGTATTCAGTAGAACCTGTTCAGCCTCAAAATAAAAGATGTTCTTATTTGGAAAAATCAGTTAAAATTCTTAATGTCTAATGTCAACTAATGTCTCGTAATTTCCCTCTGGGGCTCAACATTTACATGATAGGCATTAGGTGGCATTAAATGTCGTCAAATGGGACTGTTGCATTTTTGCGTTGGGTTTTAGTTATAAAATTATATATTTTTTCTTTCAATTCGCCCGCTGGGCACTAGATGAACCAGAGAATGGTTCTGTGTTTGCTAAGACTGGTCTTGTAACATATAAGCACACTGTTTAGTATACAAGTTTATGACACAGGAGTAAGGGGCATCACATGTCTTGTTGATTTTCTGATCTTTTTTTGTTTCTTCGCATATTTCTGTCAGTAAAAACCGAACACGGTACATAAAACATATTTGGAAAGTAAACTGCAATTAAATTTGAAAGAAAACGGAAAAATCCTATTTTTCAAGATAATTCGATATTGTTGTTCAAACTTTAACGAAATTAAAGGAGTTAAGAAGGGTTAAAGAAACTTTTTTGTAAGGTTACCGGCCTTGATATTGAATTGTATCGCCTGGGTAAGCATTTTAGGTTTTATATCGTACTGTACAATTTAAAACTTTGAAAGCTCAAACATTTTGGACGGTATCATCAGTTTCGGGTACTATCTCGATCCGAAATTTGAATCACGCGAATTTGTTTGCAAGTAATGTTTCTTATCCTATCTTATAATTTGAGATTTAAATGATAGTTCCGCCGCCCTCCCTCTCAGATTTTGCAGTTACTACTTACATACAAACTTATGCGCAATTTATTTTTGAGACCCTATCCAAAACTGTTTTTAATACAACCGGGACTGAAAGCGCTGTAAGTCAAAAAGCTTAAGATACTTCGATGAATAAATAATAATGACGAAGAATATTTGTTTTGCAGGTGAGTGTTTGTTGAATTTCATCTTATACGAGATCAATTGGATTTACGATAATGCCACGAACAAATACCGCTGGTTCGAAAAAGCAGTTGGATTTGCACCTCCAGTCACAGAAGGACGATAAACCGTACAAGTGCGACAAGTGCAGCAAGTCTTTTGTTACATCCTACTATTTCACAAGGCACAAATGCTCAAGTTATCTTTGTCGCCATTGCCACAAATCTGTCAAACACCCTTATATGTTGGCTTATCATCTGCAAAATAGGAAAAAGTATAGGTGTGAACGTTGCAGGAAACAATTTTGTTCACAACCTGATTATTTAATGCATACCCTAGTCCACCCTAGAAGAAAACGTTTGTCTTGCCCTCAGTGCAGCAGTTCATTCCATCATCCAAGCCAACTGACCGGGCATCTTCGAATACACACTGGAGAAAAGCCTTACCGCTGTAATCGCTGTGATAAAAGTTTTCGAACTGTGACTTGTCTAAGACAACACGAAAAGACACACACAGATGAAAGACCTCATAGCTGCGATGAATGTGGAAAATCGTTTATCACTGATGCACGTTTAAAGCAACATTTGCGCACACACACAGACGAAAGACCTTTCCAGTGCAGACATTGCCTTAAGTCTTTTAAGTCTAAAGATTCCCTGAAAACACACACAAGAGTGCACACCGGGGAAAAACCTTACCAATGCGACCATTGCCCGCGAGCGTTTAGTGACCATACCTCCCTAAGGCAGCATTTAAGAACACACCCTGGCGAAAAACCTTACAGCTGTACTTATTGTGAGAAGTCATTTAGCTATCTACACTCCTTTAAACAGCATTTACGAACACACACCGGAGAAAAGCCTTATCAGTGCAATCAATGTAACAAGAGATTTCGACAACATAGTAACTTGGCAGATCATCTTCGACGACACCCTGCTAAGGAACTATTTTCCTGCAATCACTGTGACAAAACATTTACCGTATTGAGTGATTTAAATAGACATATTCAGGACACCAAAAATAGTTGTTGAACATAGATTGAAGGTGCGACTACAAAAGCCGTGAACGCTAAAGCATTTTTAGAAAAGTGTTTTCTTTCTCGGCCGATCAGACGAAAGGCTACGATCCGATCTTGACTTAGAAACACATTCCGCAAATAATTTTATGTATTAACGGTTTTTGTAGTGGCAAAGAGATAGTTTGAGACTCTTGGAACATGAGAACAGTTCGACAGAAAATTCGCATTTGACCCTTTAAATTTATAAACTAAAATTACACATCTGCTGGAAAGTGTTCAGAAATATAAGGAATCTGGGTATTATGCTGCCCATGGTAGACTTTTATCATGGAACATAATAAAGATACTTTTACTATTACTTTAAACTTCTGAAATGTTGGTTGTGTATGACTAAATTCATGTATTTTTCTTGCTGCAAGTAATCCCTTTTTAAATCGCCTAAGTGAGACATTTTAAATTTTAATGTAAATAACACTTTTCCTCAGTTAGTAACCAGCTCTGTGCTTCAGGATGCAATTTTATTCGAAAGATATGGCAAGAAAGCGTTTCCGAAGAACATTGGATTAACGTTCAGACAGACCACTTTATTGTCAAATGTTTCAACATCACTCATTGAATGCTTCTGTAAATATTGAAGACGAAATAAAACTAGCTGAGCTACGAAGAAGTATCTCGTAATCTTCTTTGAAGTCTAATTTTCAGGCAAACCAGATTGAGACACAAAATCACTTTTACTTGACAAAGGCTTAGAAATATTACCTCTTGAAAAAGTCAATATCATGCCCCCCCTCCCCTCTCCAAGTTTTTTAACTTCTGATTTTTACCATTTTACCAATATACATAAATAAACGACGTTGATCCATTCAAGATAGCAGAATATGTCTCTCCCGAGGTGGGACGTTTAAGTGCTGAGATGAAATGTGACTGATCACTGCGTGGCGCGAAATTTCAAGCTCGAGGCGCCCCCTCCTCTCCTTTTTTCTCTATTTTCCCCAATTCTCGCGCAAATGAGCCGGCTCGCAGGCTAGATTTTTGGCCAAACGAAATATATCTACAACATAGGAAGAAAAAAGTGTCTCAGTTAGAAATGTCCCTAAATTCACAAACAAGCAATTCAAGAGCAAGCTAATAAGCAGAAGACGATAAAACTGAATATAGCGTCTGAATATTTTCAATGTATCTCAGTTGGTTAACACGAAGTCTGGTTTTCATGAGCGATGCTAGAACACGAGCAAGAACAAGGACAAGAACAAGAGCTGTTGTTTCACTGTTAAAACGGTCTTGACGTTTGCGCTTGCTTCAACATTTTTCTCGTGAAAACGGAACTTGAAGGTGGTGCAAGGAATGTTTTGATGGCTGTTTTTGATCAACTAATCAAAGCACTTGTTTCAAGTTCCTTTGGAGTCTTACTTGCATGAGCAAACAAGATGGCGGAGGCAGAATGAATCTAAAATTTCAGCCAGGTCCCTTTAATAAATGCTTATAAAAAGACTTTTCAATTACATTAAGGCAGTTTCAGTCCAGCTCGTTCTTGGACATCCAGGTTGAGGGGCCGATTACATGGGGAGTTCAGCCCGGGCTGAGATTTCGACCTGTATATATAGGGGGCTGAATTTCAGCCCGGTCCCTTTAACAGATGTTTATAAAAATGAGTTTTCGATTACATCACCACAGTTTCAGCCCGGGCTGCATTTCCGCCCGGTTTGAAACGTCCAGTCCAGTATGGGCTATCCGGGCTGGGAGTTACAGCCCGGCCAAACGGGCTGAAATTTCACATGTAAACACAATGAAATTTCAGCCCGGGGCTAAAATAGCCACAATTCTGCGTCCACGCTCTGATCCGGGCAGCGGAAAAAGCAGTAGACATGCATGTGCCGTGCAGACGAACACGACGAGCTTTGATGTGTAGCTCTTTCTGGCTGATATATATCCTGCCAAAGTCAGGTTTGTTTTGCATTCCATCATCTTGTAGGTAACAATCATCCCCAAAAGCTGGAAATTCAGTGCTAGTAATAAGCCGAATTGAGAGATAATCAAAGCGCTCATTTCCAACAGTTTCATCTTGGATTGTTTTGATTCGGGTTTTCCCGCGAAAATTCGCCCGGGCTGAAATCAGCCCGCCCAACAGGGCTGAAAGGCAATGAAATCTCAGCTCGCCCAACCGGGCTGAGACTCGCCATTTAATCAGCCCCTGAGGTTTTCCACCCGGCCAAACGGGCTGAAATTTCCCATGTAAACGCAATGAAATTTCAACTCGGGGCTGAGACAACGACAATTCTGCGTCCATGCTTTGAGCTAAGCAGCGAGAAAAGCAGTAGACATGCACTGTGCGGACATGTAACAAGATCAGCGTGGGCTGAGTTTTGTCACATAATCTTAAAACAAAAAATCAGCCCACTGACCGGGCTGAAATTCACCATGTAAATCCTTAGCGACAGCAAAAGTCTTTATATTTAGCAGATATCACTTGAAACATCATGCATTAAGCTTACAGGTAATAAGTTCGTAAACATTGTTTGACTGCACCCAAGGCCCGTTAATTGCTTCCCTTTATTAAGCGGCCACCTGTATTTTTAAAGCGACCACGAATCCATTCCGCGAGGGTGGCCGCTTTATACTACAGCTTTGACTGTAATTTTTCTTGCATTTAGCTTCTTTATTATTTTCAGTTTCTTCGTTGAGGGTTCGTGTAAAGATTAGTTATAGTATTGGAGCTTCTTAGGTCTCCTGTTTTGTCAAACCACAAAAAATTTTAAATCATTGGTGAAAATAGTTCCCCTCATTCTCGAAACTCCAAAAACTTGTTACCGCGCCACACTCTGCCATTTTGTAAGCAGGGCAAAGAAAAGAAAAATAGAGGCTCGTGCCCGGTCCTTTGCATCACGACGTGTCCACCTTTCACGGTCTTTCTCCTTGTGATACCTGATGATATTATACCCTAGGGCACCTGAATACTAATGATTTGTTTTGTTATTACTGCCTTTAATGCATCATGCACAAATTAACATATCAATATCGGGCTGCACTGTCGGTCACACATGAAGCTTTTGAGATGAAGGAAATAGTCTGTTTCTAATCGCTTGCGCGTTGATTGCCTTTTTGATCGACGCACTTGTAAACTGAAGTTCCCAGGGTACAGACTAGCTTACAGGACACTTAAAGTCAAAGCGCCAGGTTTTGGAAGTAAAAATGTGGGCACAGATACGAGAGGAATTCAAGCTTGTTAAGTTCAGGCTTCTCCACAACAATGGCGGTGATTTCGCTGAATCACAGGTAGGTAAAACTGTTAATAAATCATTTGGAAGCATTAATTTCCCCGATAATTTGCCTTGCCTGCAGTTTGGAGTTGTATGCTTTTGTCGCAAAAGTGTACGCAAACACATAACCTGATATTTCAGTTGTGAAGGTCCGCCTTTTCCTTGACAGTTTAGCAAATATCTGTTTTTGAAAACACGTTTGGTCTGTAATCGTTGCTGGTTTTTCCAGGCTATGCGACTGCATTGAGTACGTTTATGGTCTTAAAACAAATACTTTGGACAGTTATGTTTTGGTAAGGTTTCCTTTATTCGCTCTCGTCTTCGTGATCAAGCAAGCAAAGTAATAAACTATACAAACAAATCAGTTTGGGACCAAATGTGAGTGTTATCAGTCAACTGCATCAGTTGAACTCTGCTGTAACCACGTGTTTTATGCGTCTTCTTTTCAAATAGACGTTTTATCATAAACAACCATATCAGCTTTATGTTGTTCGTTTTCCGACCAAAGTCTTCATATCTTTAAAATTAAATCTGTTTATCTAAACTTCGTGCATCGATAAGGTACATTCAAGTACTTAGCAGCTGTGAATCAGGTGTGAACGAGCTAATACTGTAAACTCACCATTTTCGCTTTGCAGTATTTTGCCTTTTGGTTAAAATTTCATTGAATGTTGATGAAAACATTTTAATTGAACCGTTAATCAGCATCTTCGTGAACCAAGCAGGGAGAGCAAGCCCACATTTACAGGCTAAATAGTGTCTATTGGCAATCCGTTTTCGAGTTTTAGCTCGTCAGTGCGGGCATTCGATATAAATTGCTCCCAGATTAGCATACTGTACAAATACTGCCCGCTTCACAATATAAACAAAAAGAGTTCAATTGTATTAAAACAACGTCGGTGTGGTTCAGAAACCGAAAATAATTTTGTTTCAATGACGTCGGGCTACGCATGTCATTATGCGCCGACGTTTACAAGTTTCCGCTTTCAGCATTTTGAATACTGACGAGCTTACTTGAACTATTCCATCTTATGAACTTGGCCGACATAGATCGATATACCTGTTTCAAAATTTTATATTCTGCTCTCGTTAAGGCTGAATTTGATTCCAAATTTTTTTAAAAAACTTTTCATTTTACTCTTAGCATTTGCTAAGTCATGATGCTTTCAGCACATATATTTCAGATATATTGAAAGCTGAACTCTGAGACAATTAAACACACCCACAACCCGGATTAAAAAGCAGTCTGACACGTTGGTAATTATTTAGTGCATCGATGTTAGGCACTTCCATTTTAACGACTGTTTTGTTTACAATTCCGACTGTAGTCTTATTGAGTTTTGATTATTAGTTTTAAAAACATCGAGCAAAACAGCTTGGGCTTGAAACAAAACTTGGAGGACTCGGCTTTTATAACGATGCAAAATCCTATTGATATAAATAGTCACTCGGTAGTCTTAGAACACCTGCGAAACTGTTAAGTTTAAAAGCCACGAAATGCAAATGACAACGGACTGTTACTACGGCTAGAAATCAGTCGTTATTACTTATTATAGGACTGACATATACAACACAAAAAATTGTATATAAAAATTCCAGGAGGAGACTTGACGCTATGATAAGCCTAGGGGTTTCAGTCAAGCCTCCTCGCCATACGTCTAAGACATACTTACGTTTAGCATTATATATATATGTATCATATATATGTATATATTTATCTATTTATTTTTGTAGTTTAATTATGGCAAATAAATTTGAAACATTGATGGATGGCAAAAATAGTGATTACGTGTGTCAAAAGACATTTAAATTCCAATTTCAAACGGCTGCGAGTGTCAGTAGACTGTGATATAAGTACGCAGAAGTTGTTGTGCCTCGCGGAATAAGGGACAAAACTCGACTTTGCCTCGCGTTCCTCTTATATCTTATATAAATATATAGAAACTGAAATAAAGAAAACATACGAGTCGAGGCCAAGTGCTCAAAAATACAACAAATGTATGAAAAGTGAGCACCTAGCCTCGACTTGAAGGTTTTGTT
>JAOEHT020375004.1:0-17669 GCA_025448195.2 Parazoanthus atlanticus | reverse complement strand
GAAGTAAAATTTCGCCTGTTTGAACGCTAATTGCGCCACGAAGAAAAATCCAAATCAAAAAAATTTTTTTGCTTTGTAGATCAGAACGTTAAGTAGATTCTAAATATGAAAAAACCCCACAAGTGATATATACACTTTAAAGAAAACGGAAATATAATTGCTATAAAGACACCAGCTTGCTAAAGCTCCTTTGTTGCTTAAGTTTGAGGTAAAAAACACATGGAATAATTCGGGACAACTTGAGCACTTGATGTATAGTATCGATAAATCGGAAAGAGTTTTCTACCTGGCAACGATGGTATTGTCAGCACAGCAAACTTGTGTGAACCGATCGTAGCTGTAGACTCCACAGCATGCGACATCCCCGCCAGTTCGCGGCGTCACGGACCCATTGCAGCACAAGTGACTGCTGGAATTGTAGCTAAACCTGCCACAGCACTTCGCATCACGTGCCCCGGATGCGTAGAGCGGCACGATCCGCCCATCCTCACAACACAACTGAGTGAGCCTGTCATAAGCGCCATTATTGCAACAACCTTCACCCTGACCCGCTACACGGCGCGTGACGCTTCCGTTACAGCACGTGTGAGTTATGTAATTATAACTGGCGTTACCACAACACCTGGCATATCTTCCGCCAGGCGCGTACCGCAATACGACCTTACTTGAATTAACGCAACAGAAATGCGTATAATTGTTGTATCCCACAATGCCACAGCAGGCAGATCGATCCGCACCCGGAGCAACCGGCGTAATTGTGTTGTTACAACACAGGTGTGTCCGCGCGTTGTAACTGGCCGAGCCACAGCACCTGGCGTTCAGTGCCCCTGGTTGATAGTTGGGGACTACTGTCAGGTCGGGACAGCACACTTGAGTCCGGCTATTGTAGGAGGTGTTGCCACAGCACTCGGAAAAGCTGCCTCCGGTCCGTGGCGTCGTGCGGTTTCCGCAGCACCTTTCAGACATGGGGTTGTAACTAACGTCACCACAGCATTTGCCGTCCGAAGCACCTGGGGCGTAGTTAGGAACAACTTTACCAGGCTCACAACAGACCTAATGGCAAAATATGCTTTTTGTTAGACAGTTTTGAAGACCGGCAAAGCGTCATTTAAGGTTAATTGGTTAAAGTGCTACTGATTTCAGTGTGAATTGATTGACAAAGGTTAAGTCGTGTTCTGAATTCAACTTAATCCCGATTTTGATCCTAACTCTAGTCCTATTACTAAGTGTAACCTGTTAAACCTCTAGCTAAACATGTTCTAACCTTATTCTATATCCATTGATAAAGTAGAAACTCTGAATCTGTTGCGACGTCCCTCGCAATGCCCTTCACAGCTCTATTGCTATTGCCTAATGCTGTTATTGTTTCTTGTCTTTATTATTATTATTATTATTATTGTTGTTGTTGTTGTTGTTGTTACTGTTGCTGTTGTTATTATTATTATTACTATTATTGCTCAATGCTATTGTTGTTTCTTGTCATTATTATTATTATTATTATTAATATTATTGTTATCATTGTTATTGTTGTTATTGTTACTGTCAGGTCGTTGTCGTTGTTATTAGTATTAGTATTATATAGGTCACATACCTGTGTGTATCTGTTGTAGCTTTGATCACCACAGCACTTAGCGAAAGCTCCGCCCAGCCGGGATTGGACCTTATTGTCACAGCACACGAAACTCTGAAAATTGAAGCTGTCATTTCCGCAGCACCTGGCGTTGACTCCACCTGGCGCGTACAGTCTGACCACCCTGTTGGGCTCGCAGCACAGCTGGTTAAACTCATCATAGCTAATGCGGCCACAGCACTTAGCTTTATCACCGCCCACTCGCCTGACCACCTGGTTCTCACAGCACATGTTGATGGCTGAGTCGTAACTGGTGTTACCACAGCAGAGAGCCCTCTGGCCGCCGGGGGTGTACCTCGGAACAACCCGTCCCGCGGAGCAGCACACCTCCGTCCGTTCATCATAGCCAATGTTTCCACAGCACTTGGGTTGTTGGCCCCGGCGTTGTGTTATCTGGCCGTTACAGCATATCTCTGTGCGGTTGTTATAGCTCCTTTCCCCGCAGCACAGGGCAAAGCGGCCCCCGGGGGCGTATCTGGGGACTACTTTACCAGGGTAGCAGCAAACCTGAGTAAACTCGTTGTACCCTACAAAGCCGCAGCATTTCGCATCCACACCTCCAACTCGATCTGTTACGCTGTCATTACAACACATCTTGGTAGCTTCATCGTAGCTCGCGTTTCCACAGCATTTCGCTCTTGCCCCTCCGGGCTGGTAGCGAGGTACAATCTTCCCTGACTGGCAGCACACTTGCGTGTCAACGTTGTATGCTGCGATTCCACAGCACTTGGCCCGGTCCCCGCCTACTCGCTGGGTCACTTGGTTGTTGCAACAGATGTGAGTTCTTTCATTGTAGCTTGCGTCTGCGCAGCAGCGGGCATTGGCGCCGCCCGGGGCGTATCTTGCGACAACTCGCCGAGGCTCACAGCAAACCTGAAAGAGCAAAAAAACGACATTGTTTACTCTTCTTCTGCTACAATTTCAATCATAACTGTTCACATTTTGTTGAAGTTATCAACTTCTGGATTTTTGAAAAAAGGAAGCTTCTCCATTTAGGCACTCAATGGTCCTACATACTTTCTTTTCATCTGTCTTGCCATTCTTGCTTAGGGTTAGGGTTATGGTTATGGTTATGGTTATGGTTATGGTTATGGTTATGGTTATGGTTATGGTTATGGTTATGGTTATGGTTAGCTGACTGGCTACATGGAGTAACTACCAGAAATAATTATCATCTGATCTTTCTGCTCTTTAAGACAAACAAAATTATATAGACAGTAAAAAGGTGGAACTGTGGCTACCTTGTTGCACGCCAAATATGTATGCAACAAAATGAAACAAAACCTGTTTACTTCTCCTTGAGTATTCATATTCTTATTATTTTTCTTCTTCAAATGTTTGAGCGCTGCCTCTTTTCGAGGCTTATGCGCTCGGATCAGCGACATCAGCCACGTTTAGTGCTTTAGCACACAGATTCCCCTCCTGGAAGAATCAAGAGAAGTAGCTGTGGCTATTTCGGCAGTCATATTGTTCCACTGTGTGACAGTCCTAGGGACAAAGTCGCACTGGACATACCTGAGTGAATGTGTTGTAACTGATGTCCCCACAACATCCAGCCCTGTCGCCGCCAACTCGTATCGTTACAGTGTCGTTACAACATATATGTGTCCTGTGGTTGAAACTGGCCCTCGCACAGCACCTAGCGTCCGCGCCTCCAGGTGCGTAGCGCGGTACAATGTTGCCTGGGGAGCAGCAGACTTCCTGGTATCGGTTATAGGCCTCGTTGCCACAACACTCGGACTGGTTGCCTCCCAGGCGTGGAGTAACCTTGTTGTTACAACACATGTGGGTCTTGTCGTTGTAGCTAGCCCTCGCACAACACGAAGCATCCGACACTCCGGGGGCGAAGGAAGGAATCACTTGACCATCTGGACAACAGACTTCGCTTCGGCTGGAAAAAACAAATGTTGTCATTTTTGGTATGAACACTAAAATTCTGGGGTTCATTCCACCGACACAACAGAAAATCTAGGATCATTTAATGAAAAGTATGTTGACTCCTTTGCCTGACTTCAAGAGTAGAAGTTTCTGGTGTTAATTGCCCCATATTATAAAAAATTGAGTTAGAGTTTTCTACTTATTTAAGCACTCTACATGTTTGAAAATATACATGTAGCCCGACAAGATTTGATATCTGTAAATACTTAACAAAGGTTTATCGTTATCACATCAAACGTGTGCGAGTCTTTTTTATTGGCACAAAGTATTGAAGTACTATATTTTTTTCAGGCTACAACGTTAAATTTTGATCCGAACAATTATTGTGGCATACCTTCTCATAAACAAAACTACTTCAGCTAATCATATTTAACCCAAACCATCAATCTATGCAACAACTTGCCTCCGAACCCTAAAATTGCCTTCAACATACATCAGTTCAAAAACTCTTTCAGCACCTACCTCAAGAACAAACCCCTTTTTATCAGCTGCCATAAACCTTAATCTTGCCATTTGTATTTACATTGTAGTTTGAGGTGAGAATATCAACTGGAAAGTAAGTCCTATTTGCTCTCGCTTTCACATATAATAAACTGTTTCTTGTTTTTATATACTTACCCGTATTTCCTCTATTGAGTCCCTTGGGAGGCTTACTAGAAGGGGGAGTTTATTAGAGGCTGGGGGCTTAACCCTTTCACTCCCAGCATGTTTATCAACATTTATCTTCTCCTTACAGTATCAATATAATTTAAGTTGATTGGTTGTGAGAATAAAGGAACTGATCATACACTTTAAATTATTTTGGACGAAGTGCAAAATTCTCCTAACCTTTTTATAGGAAATGTATGGAGATAGGTAATGAGAATTTACAAACACATCATTTGGCACTGTTGGGCGTAAAAGGGTTAATGGAGGAAATACGGTAAAATGTTTAACTGTATGATGTGGTGAAGAGACTAAACTAGACTGTCACTCTAAATTAAACTAAATGTCACTCTAAATAATCATTAAAATCACTTGAATGTTTCATTTAGTGCAACTGTCCTAATTGATTTTGTAGCAAAGCTCCGTCCTCACCTATTGTAACTCCGCTGACCACAGCAACGTGCATAGCCTCCGCCCAGCTTAGGCGTCACGTTACCTTGACAACACATGTGGGTGATATCATTATAACTCGTCCTACCGCAACACCTGGCGTTTGAGGCACCTGGCGCGAACCGGCTAACAATGGTCTGGTCACTACAGCACACCTGTGTGAACCTATCGTACCCAACGTTACCACAGCAGGCTGCGTAACGGTCACCAACACGTTGTGTGACAAAGTCGTTACAACACATGTGTGTGTTTTCATCGTAACTAGCTGACCCGCAACACTTGGCGTTCTTTGCTCCATGGGAATACCGCGGAACTATTTTGCCGGCGGCGCAGCACACGTGCGTGTATTGGCTGTACGCTTGGTCTCCGCAACACGCAGAATCGCCGCCCCCAACTCGAGGTGTCACGCGATCTTGGCAGCACATGTGGGTATTCCCGTTATAGCTTGTGTCCTTACAACACCTAGCGTTCTGTCCCCCGGGGATATACCGCCGTACTACCTTACCGGGGGCGCAGCATACTTCATTATAACTATCATAGCTTACTTCACCACAACACGCCGCGTTCTGCCCTCCAAGCCGCGGTAGCACTTTATTATTGCAGCACATGTGCGTAAGGTCGTTATAGCTGGCGTCACCGCAACACTTGGCGTTTTTGCCACCCTCGGCATATCGTGGGACAATCTTCCCTGGAGAGCAACACACCTCTCTCAGATAGTCATAAGCCACGGAACCGCAGCAGGCTGCCTTGTCACCGCCCCTTCTCAGTGTCACGCGACCATCACAGCACATGTGGGTCTTACAATTGTAGCTTGTTGGGCCACAGCATTTGGCGTTCTGTCCACCCGGAGCGTATCGATCGACGATCCTTCCAGGGCCACAGCAAACATGAGTGTAGTTATTGTATGAAATGTCACCACAACATGCGTCTCCTATCCTGGGTGTCACGTAACCCCTGCAACACGTGTGCGTGTACGGGTCGTAGCTTGCCTGCGCACAACACTTGGCCTCCTTAGCACCTGGGACGTAACGGGGTACAACGTAGTCAGGAGCGCAGCAGACCTATATAAGTGAAAAGCAGTCTGTTTAGATTCCCTCGCCGGGAACTTTGTTCGAATGATGTATGTGTTGATTTACGAGAGCAATGGAAGCTATTCAGAGAGTAACGTAACTAAAATGAATTGTATTAATTTTAATTGACTCTGAAAAGTACTGTTGCAATGAACTAACACTGAATTATGTAAAGAGTAATGACTGATCAAAGATGTACAAATAGGATAACAACTAATAATAATAATAATAATAACAATTATTATTATTATTATTATTATTAACAATTTTTGCTTTCCTATAAAACTGGATAGGCCCTTGGCTTGTTACAACACTTCTGGGACTTCTGTTTTTATGTTAAAAAGTAAAGTAAAGCAAAGACACTTTTTTTATCGAGGGACATTTTATATGTATTTTACAAGTAGTAATACTGCATGTGGCCCTTACCATAACACTGGGATTACCCTACTCTTTTCGAGAAGTGTGTGGGTTCTTTTAGGTCCCCCCATAAAACGTTGAGAGACTAGACCAACGGTTTAACGCCCCTGTCCACCACGGACGGTGTGGCGAATGAAGGTCCCGAAATAATTCAACCCGCGGCAAGGCTGGGATTGAACCCACCACGGGACCTTGGTTGAGTTGGAGCATAGTTGATAGAACTAACTGGTTGTGAAGCTCAACAAACCTCAGAGAGTGTACAAAGCTGCTTTGTTTTTATGTTGAACAAACCGTGACCCTGCACATTGTTTTGTTTTACGTGTGAGTCCAAATGTTTCTTCTGGTTAGTTGTTCATATGCATTTCAATGCCTTGTGTTTTGTACACGGTCAAGGCCAACGAACAAAAGAGATAGAGAACAAAAACATATAACAAAGAAACTGGCTGAGTTTCATAACCAGTTCGCTCTATTAACTATATATGGTTGGAGATCTGACCGACTGAACTAGCCACGCTCACACATGTTACATGTTGCAGAGTTGATATCCGATAAGTTGTTCTGTACAACGGCGGATTGAATTTAAAAATGTGTTCTATTCACCAACCTCTGTGTGTTGATCGAAACCCATGTGACCACAACAAGTTGTCTTCGGCCCAGCCACTAACGTTGTTACGCTATTGTCACAGCACATGAAACGCTTCTCGTCATAACTGGCGCTGCCACAGCATTTCGCATTGCCACCTCCGGGGTAATACCGCTTGACAATTCTACCGTCGTTACAGCAGACCTCGGTGTGGTGGTCATAACCAACACCTCCGCAGCACCTCGCATAGGAACCGCCCCTTTTTAGTGTAACTCGGCCGTTGCAACACATGTGGGAGTATTGATTGTAACTCAGATCACCGCAACATTTGGCGTTTTGTCCACCCACGGCATATCGTTGGACAACTTTACCGGGGGAACAACACACTTGAGTGATTTGGTCGTAAACGGCGGTCCCACAGCAAGATGAACCTTTGCCACCTCTACGAGACACCTGATCGCTGCAGCACATGTGGGTGTATGGGTTGAAAGTCCCGCGACCACAGCATTTGGCTTGGTCGCCACTTCCGGGAGTTTTGCTGTTTATATTTCCCGAGGAACAGCACACCTAAGTCAGAAAAAGCGTGTTTAGTGTTAAGGTGTTCGTTGCTTAACACATCAATTAATGAGTTGCTAAATTCCCCTCATCGCAAGGAGAGAATAAATGCTGATACACTGGCAGAGACTGCAAAGATTCTGATCCTTAAAACGCGTTTAAGTGGCAATATGATAGACGAAAAGGTTAAAGTGGAAACGTTTAAGTTTGTAATTTTCCTTAATGCTTTCTGTCTGCCTTTTTTTAGATTTTGGACCTTGAAAATTGAAACTGCATTAGTATATGACGATATTGTAGTTTTGAATTACTGGTGAAGATCCAATTTTGTGGGAAAAACTGTTTTATATTTTTATCGTTGTCGTTATTTTCATTGTGATTGCCATCGCCATCGTCACCATCATCAGTATTACCATTAGCATTGTCATTATCATTATCATTATTATCATTATCGTCATTACGGTGTAACTCAAAAGATCACTCATTATTTGAGTACGAACTTAAATGCCAGACGATCGATCGAAACTGCTAGCGTGTACGAATCGTCCAATTCTATATTTTTTATCAACGCAAACTAGGTTGATTGAAACTTTCGTCAAACGTTCACTAGTGAAGTTTTCGGGCATTCTAAAGTCCCTTTAGCTATAATCAACTGAGAAGTCGTGAACAGACATAAAAATTCTAGAAAACGGTGTTAAATCGACAAACGGCAGTCCACAGTTCCACTTGGCTACAGAAGTGTGTGGTAGGTACATAATTGGACTAGAACCCGGTAAGTATCTTAAAAGAATTTTAAGACATCTGTTGGCAAGGAAATAAGCAAGTTTTCAAAAACTCTGGGTCTCCTGGCTACCTGAGCCAACGGCGCTCACGCTATGATACGGAAGATAATGCCCTGGGTCCGGTTGTTCGAAAGTCGGTTAACTTTAACCCTGGGTTAGGCCAAATCTCAAAGAGCAATTTCTTCACCAAGGAATATCTTTCCAATTCTCATAAAATACTGTTTAGACTATCCTTGGAAAATCACTTGCTAAACCCAAAATGGCAGCTCAAATCAGACTATAAAGATAGTAAACACAAACATGGGTTGAATATTTAACCCTGGGTTAGTGCTAATCGGCTTTCGAACAACTCGGCCCTGGTTACAAGCACAGAATACAGAGTGGAAAGTGGGCTCGACTTCATTTCTGTATTAGACAGCTGACAATAAAATTCGGTGATGCGAAGAATCTGTGTGATGTGCGACCATTTTTATCAGTCTTATGATAATTTGTCTAGCTAATTATAAGCTTATTTGATTAACACATATTTCTCAAACTGACAATCCTTACATGAGTGTCCGAGTTGTATCCAGTATTTCTACAGCATAAAGGCCTGCCTGGGACACGTGGTGTAACGTAGCGGTTACAACACATGTGGGTAATCATGTTGTAAGTTGTACGGCCACAGCAACCGACATTCTGAGCTCCTGGTTGGGGAAGTCGGACCAGAAGGTCACCTTTGCAACAGACGAATGAACGGCTGAGGAGAACACAAGACTGTGAGTCATTTTTGTAAAATAGTTTTTAAAGGTTTTTGTCTACTCATTTAAGCAAGAAAGAAACAGAAGATCTCATCAGTTCTAAAACTTAGTTCTTTCACAAGTCGTTTTTTCAAGAAAAATCAGGTAAAGTTTTGGCCGAGGATCACTGGTTTGTTTGGGTTTTTTTTGCCTTTTTGGGGGAGTGGGGGGGAGGAAGGAGGTCTTGGAATCAATGTTGTTACATTTCTGGCAAATTTAGCCTGAAGTTGTCTTTATGCTATACCTATATTTTTTTAGAAACATACAAATGGATTTTTCTGTTTCTGAAACTGAGCTAAAATTTAAGCTAACTTGAGGTTTTTCACTGCTTTTCTGTCTATTGATCATGTTTCGGGAAACAAAATAGAAAATCACGCGGAACTCAAACACGTGTTGGCGTTACAGTCGCTGTATATACTCTGTGGATAACTCGATTTCCAAAGACAATTCAAATGAATGCAGTTGTAAGTTGCCAATTTCCTGTTAGTTTAAATTAGAATACTGAAAACACAACGAACTTTGAAAAAGAAAGTTTGAGATAAGGACAGTATATGCAAATAAGTTACTTTGCATCAATACACTTCAACTGAGTAACAAATGGGAATCAAAATCCTAATAGTCGCTAAATTATAAATATACATTAAAATGTTTAAGTTTTGAAGTTATTTTAAAAAACCCGAAATCCAAAATAAATTAACTGTTTGAGTTCTCTACCTGTTTTTAAACAAAATATCTTGTAGCACCTACCTGTCATAAGACTGTGTCCCACAACAACTTGAGCCTAGGTTTTTGGTAATGCGGTTTCCACAGCACGCATCCCTGTTGGAGTCATATGCAGTGTCTCCGCAACACTTGAGAGACGCAAGCCCATCACTTGGGATACTGCCACTGCCACTGCCACTGCCATCATCACTATGTTTATGTTTATGCTTACGTTTATGTTTATGATTATGTGATTTGTGTACCTAATACACGAAGACATGTCAGTATATATATCTAGGTGTATGGGAGTTCTTGATGTGGGAGTTTTTTGTATATTAGAACTACTTCTGATTCCAATCCGTTCACAACTTAAACACCTACAAAAGAATGTGTACGTGAATTTTCTTCCTAATGCGGCTCTAAAATATCGTCAACATAGCCACCATGCTCTTACCTCGGCAATAACATACTTGCAAGTAAATTTTAAATAAAAATCGACTTGAATATTCATAATCATATTGTAATGGTAACCATAGTCGTGATCGCATTCATAATCAAAATCGTGATAACAATAATATTAATAAATATAATATAGTTATAAATTATTGCATTCCAAACAAAAGCCTCATTGAAATTACAATTAAAACTCGATAACATGTATTAAAAAAGAATAATGTAAAAATATCCAAGCTACAAAAAACGCATAAATTACTAGATCGCAAAAAGACACATGACTAAAACTCGGTTACCTGCAAAAGAATGTCTTTATTTCTATTTATGCATAAAAGTTAAACTTGAGTGTTTTGGTGATATTGTTTGTGGATTTTATGCTCTTGCGCATTTCACCTTTTTCGTACGTTTACTGGCTCACACGTGTGCTTGGTAGTCCGTCTACACGTATCCGGATATATTTGAATCCTCAAACTTTTTCTTGCGGATTTAGAACTTTGTGCGTCCAGACATAGCGTATTCGAATCGAACCAGATTCACTCTAGTATCCAGGACTCCTATGTAGATATTGTCAACAGAGCAAGCGCAAAAGCCGGTTACATGTTCGAGTTCGGCGGCCATGTTGAATATTCACGCGGTAAAGACTGGATCGAATTCTGTTACGTCATCGGATTAAAATAATATCCGGATTCGACCGTCCACACGATTCCGGATTCTTGGCGTATTCAAAAATTTCCACTAGAGAGCGGATTCAAAAAGTTACGGATTTGCATGCCGGAAAGAAAAAGTTGCGGATTCAAAAATATCCGGATACGTGTGGACGGGGCCAAGAGCCACATATGTTGTTCGTGTTTACACGACCGCCTTAACAATTCCTAAAATAATTATAGTTTTTATGGCCAAAAGTATTTTCAGAATCTCAGACACGAACCCGTCCTTTAACCCCTTGTCAAAAACCTCTCAACTGAAATGACCGTTTATTTTACTTGTCTTGTAGAGTAGAAGTGTTCAGAGTCAATTCTTCCTCAAAATTCAAATGCGCAGATGTTTCATATAAAGCTTGAAACCATTCGTTTAGTTTGGCAGTACAAACAAGAGACTTTGAAACTCGTCCAAGTATATGGCATGTTTACTTGGAGAAAGGCAAAAGTGGCAAAAACAATGCCTGTGTAATCACGGCGGTATATGGTTGAGACAAAGATGGTGTGACAGTATTTATTGACTATATTGGTTCGTTTGAAAACTGGCACTAATGGACCGGTCATTACCTTGAAACTCTATATCTAGCCTTAAGAGTTCGAGAGGCTTTCAAATCGGGCTCCCACACGAAAATCATGAAAACCAGTTAACATTTTTATATTTTTACAGAAAAAATATTTAATTGTGTAACAGTACTGAGATCTTACCGTGCTCAAATAAAGTTAACTAACCAAGTATATATCGCCTGGTGAAGGGGTCGGATACACGGTAGTATTCACCTCATTCTAAGTATGTGAAACTAATAACTGAAATAGTTTTAAGGGACAAAAATTCACAATTGAGTTGTTTTACAGAATATTGTGGTAAAAAGATTTGAAAATGCATGCCCTGATTCGGGCAAAAAAAACCAATCAACAAAAATTCATCAATATAGCATCACCGTTTGTCTTGCAATTCCAAATATATACAATGAGTGTACAAGAATGAAAACAAAACTTTTCTAAATTGCATAAGAAACTGTAAGGATCAATCTTAATAAACAATCTGAAGGCTTTCTTTGGTAGCACTCAGTCTGGAAGTGCTCAAAATACATCGAAACCAATATTTTTCGGTCAGGTGGCTTCCGTTTGAGAAATATCTGTCTTCGTGCTTTTAGAGTTTCGTACGCACGTACTCGTTTAAGTTCAGAACTTTGAAGTCTTTGGAAGTAGTTTTTATGCCTTTCTCGAGATGATAATATAACAGAAAAGCAACGTTTAATATGAACAAAAACACTGTGTTTCGACCTCATATGAATAGACCAATATATGGTCAAAACACACAAGTTGTGACCCTTGACTTTATTGTGCAAATTAAGAGGTTTTTACATGTATGGTTTTGTATTGGGAAGTTTTGTTTTGTTTTTGGAAATTTCAAGAATTAAACATTATATTGGGCTCCTCTAGTGACTTTGTTTTTACCTGATTAACCGACTTATGCGGTGTTTGAAAACTAAACTTTTGCCAAGTTTGAAACATCGAAAATATATTTTTGGGGGACAATTTTTCAAGAATACTTGTCGACGAACTTGTCTGAGTGAGATTTATAACACTTGGTTAATAGTTAGTTGGCATTTTAATGTCCTCTTGAACGGACACATTAAAAAAATCACAACATGTCTTTGGTAAATTATTCGAAGACCGTTGTTTTATGAATCGAATAAGTCAATGAGTCGATAAAAAAACGTCTAGGATTAAAGTTGTGGTTAAGGTTAAGGTTAGGGTTACAGGATTAAGTTAAGGCTTGGGATTTTGGACCTACGATTTACCACATCACTAGACGGTATTACTGACTCGTTGGGTTAAGTTAGGATACTGTTCATACATTTGAGACTTTCTGATGTCCAATAAGTGTGTTTTGTAACACTGGTCGTATATATGAATCATACAGTTAAAAAGATTGAATTTAGAGATTTGACTCAATTGACTCATAAGGGTTGCGGCTAGGATTAACTGGATTAGGGTTAGGGTTGAATACAATTCATGTGTTTAAAGTTTCGAATGTCCAATAAATATGTTTTATAACACTAGTCATGCATTTGAATCACACAGCTGAAAAAATGTAATCTTGGAATTTGATTCATTGACTCACGACTATTCAAGGCCGACGGAGCAGGGGGGCGCCAACCCCCCCAATTCTCGGGACAAGAAATGATTTTTTTCCGCAACACCACACAATTGCTACTTGTCCCCAATGAAGCTGTGCGCTAAATTTTTGTCTTGTCATATATCTGAATACTTGGAATTTAATTATGAGTTACTGAGTGAACCATTCACTCGTAAGACTTATATAAAGGGCAATTTAAAATTATTCCACAGACTTTTAATTTTAACAAAAAAGAGATTTTACAGTCTCTCACCTTTACTACCTTTGATCCGCAGCAAATGGCGTCCCTAGGATCATAGCTGTACTTGCCACAGCACATGCTGTTGAACCCCTTTCTCCTCGTTTTCTTTCCAGCACAGCAGATATATCTGGAATCATCGTACGCTTTAGTTCCGCAGCATCGATTACCCTTGCGTTTTTCTTCTACCTTGCCAGCACAGCACAATTGGTAGGCTGGGTCATACATCTTACGGTCACCGCACGGCCGTAAGTAATGATACTCGCGGCGACCATAATACATTCTCTTTTGTCTGCTCACGGGAGCGTTGCTGTCCCCTGCAATGTAATAATATGCAACATTATATAGATACAACCTCTTTGTAATTAGTATTATTCTTATTTATTATTCTTATACATTATATCTCTCTGCAATTGTAATTTATTTCACCTGTAAATTGTAATGCGCCACTGATCATTTTATGGAAATGACGTACTAATTATTCTTATAGTAGTTGATTGTTCATCAAATTCTATTAACCGATAATTCTGGTTACCTTCTTCGCTTAACCCTTTATGGTTGTTCCAGGTAACCAGCACTTATCTGATCTATCCCTGTTTCAACTACCTGTATTTAATACCTTTTTTTACAATGCAATTTTGAGGTAAAAAAATTATGTTGTTGTTGCTGTTGTTGTTGATTATCAAAATATTAAAATACCTTAAGGGAGAGTTTTACAGTTGTTCAATATAAACCTGCTGCTCACTTTCGAAATTCAGTTCCTTTCATTTCTGTTTAAAGTACTGATTAATCAAAACGATTTAACTTGACAAAGAAACCCTTTTAATGAACACAATTATCAAGAATCAGTGCACTTAAGTCGTATTTCTACGTTAGTTAACAATTTATCCTTCGGCTTTGGATTAAAAGGAAATGTGCTTCAATATATAATCCGTTTCAATAAGCCATCCGTCATATATAATAGTTGTGGCTTTCAACTGAGACGGAATTGTGCTTGAACTATTAATTCGTAGTGGTTATTATTTTTTGCGCTTTAAGGGTGTTTTGCTGAATTATGGAAAGATTGCACAATAATACCGTGATTGTGCAATAATGCCGCCCCGTTCAAATCTGTAAGTTTACTACAAATACAAAATTCTCTTTTCAGTTATTCCAGCCACACTATTTAGAAATAACAAAGTCAAAGGGTTAGGTCCAGTGTCTATACTAAATTGTTTTGTTTCCAGTCAGTAATGAACAATTTTGTAACGCAGTAAATATTACACATCAGAATGTTCCAGCTTTTTCTTTAAGCAGATACGTATACTGCGCTGGTAGTTGTTTTAAAATAGAACGAGTGTTCATGCCCATAATCGCCCTATTTCTAATGGAATCCATGAAATTTGTAGAGTACCAGTCATATCGATGACGGTTTGGCAGTTCTAGACTGTTTTGGATCGAGAATTCTGCTTGGTTCTACTGACGTTACAGTTTTAAAGGTGCATGCATTTCGGCAGATATGATCAACATTACTGAAATATTAACGTTTGACGTATAAAGGAGTTAAGTTTTATGCAACTGCCCCCTCATTTCAGCTTTCAGGATTTCCAACTTCATCCTCAGGTTTCCGAGTTTAGTTGATTGATGATCTGAATTCCAGCCTTTGTAATCATAGTTTGGTTTACGCTAAAACGGTTATCGATGAAGGAAAGGTAGAGCTTGAGTAGACAAGCGCAATTTAAAATGATTGAAAGCAGTCGATTTTACGAAAGACTTGCGCATCAGCTACAAATTGCTCATAGCTACAAATACTGCTTCTTTGTTCGATCGCCAGGAGGCCAGGTCTGTAAATTTTAATATTGGTATGACGAATTTGTTAATTTGTCAATCCATAGTTTTATCTATTATTGTTGGTAAGCGAGGAAAGTTAACAATTGTTTTTCTGATTGTGACTTTGAGTGGTGAATTAAGTTAAGGTTACGGTACACCTTGAACGGTGTTTTCAGTTATCAGTTCGTAGCTTCGTTAATATGCGCCCGTTACCCATAAACGTATATATCATTGGAAAGGTTGTAAAATTCTCTAACTGATGGTGAACGTCATTTTTGCAAAGTTGTCTTTGTAAGCGAGAACTATCGCGCTGTTTGCGACCAAGCGTTTTCCCTTCATGAAGCGCCAAGTTCCTCAGTTTTTAATTTTTGACATCGTTTGTTATCACTGTTTGAATACTAATAGCGTGTCAGGGATTTTTGTTAACGTACGTCATCTATATTTTAGAACTGATTCAAAAAAACTTGTACTCGTACAAACTGAAACGGACTGCTTCACGGGCGATCTACAATCATTTATTGGGTTTGTTTGTGTTCCTATTTGTGGATCGATCAAGTTGGAATTTTACCGGCTAATTATCAAGACTAGAATGGGTATTTGGATGAGGATATTTTAGTGTTTTCTAATTTGGAACAGACAATGAGCAAATTGACGAGCTTGTCTTTCTAATGATTGTCGTAGATCATTTAGTGTATCATCAACGAGCTATCGAACTAAATAAGGAGAAGGTGATCAAATTCCAGTAATTGTAAAGATTTTTCATCCGCTTCTACCAAATAGTTACATTGAAATATTTGTAATTATATTTGTACTGCAAATGAACATATTTTTAAACAGATGAATAACGTCTGAAGTACTGAAAACTTCTAACCACTCGGTGGACAACGAAACGTAACACATGTGAGTCTTAACTCGTTTTTCAGCCTAAAAACGATTTTGCAAAACCTATCCTAACTTTTAAAACAGTTATCCAAAAAAATTAAACTGCCATTCGTCTTGTTTGTCTTCAAGAGTAGGAGTATTTGACAATATTCGTTCTAGCTTTTGAACCAGTTGTTGAAAACCCATAAAACAACCATTTATTTTGGCTGTCTTGAGCATGGAAACTATCAGTTGGTGTTATTTGTTGTAACTTTTGAAGGAGTCAGTGTTGAAGCCATATAATGACCATTCATTTTGTTTGTCCTGAAGAGTAGAAATGATTGGTGTTATTCGTTCTAACTTTTGAACCAGTTGTTGAAAACCCATAAAATGACCATTCATTTTGTTTGTCTTGAAGAGCAGAAATTTGATTACTTCGTTGTTTGAAACCTACTTAAAAGTAGCGAGCTAGTACGAAGGGTCAATCTTTTTTGTTGCCTTCCCCAAAGAGAGTCTTTTGTCGGTGAGTATCATGTCGGTTAAATTGACGAATTCGGGACAAATGTTCAACCTACACTGCGGAACGTTAATAAAAACATCTAGAAGAAACTTTCAGAGAAACAGTGTCACCCCACATGAATTCATCTTTTGCTTTCCCCGTCAGAGAAGGAAGTGTTGCTTACTTTGTAAGGAATGGAGAAAGACTCGTGGAATACCAATTCAATTCAACCTGACAACTCGTTTAGAGGGTATTAACGCCATTGGAACTAATAGAAATTTATGTTGGTTGAAATTGTGGAGATTTGGTAATTGTAGAGAAAGTAGAAGTTCAACTTTTAATGTCAATCATTCCCCCCATTCCACCCCTCCCTCTCTTTTCGAATGAACGATGTAGTTAGATGCACAGCTACATTGTAAACTAGTGATTAACTTTTTGGATTCGGTGTTGAATAGAGTTTGTTATTGTTATTGTTACTATTTTTATTTTTGTTATTTTGTTATTATTATTACTATTATTATTGTTATTATTATTATTATTTTTACTATTATTATTGTTGATATTATTATTATTATTTGTTTTAGCATTTGCGCACAGAGTTCGCTTTCAGCGGTTTGCCAGCAAATTCAGTTTCCTGGTTCCGAGAAGGATGAGTCAGACCACAGCGGCGCAGAGTGAGAGCGAACAGTGTAAGCAAATCCTTGAGAACCTGATGCGAACAGTCGACCGGAGCAGGCTGGACCTTCTAATTGGGGCCTGGGTACTAGGGAAACGATACGTCTTCCACAGGTATGTGTGTGTGTGTGTGTGTGTGTGTGTGTGTGTGAATGATATGTGAATGTACTTTTGGTGTAGTAATACTTTGTCAACCAGTTACTACTCTTTCCACTGCTGCGCAATCCTTGAGGTTTTCATTGTTCTTGGCATTCACTAGTCAACTGTTATACAAACAGAGCCTAACTTTCCGGCGCTGTTCGTGATTAGTGCGATTGTCTTCAGACACGTGGCTGTGAATTGTTTTGTTTCATTGGTTAATTGGTTGACTGATTCATATATTTACTGGTGTATTTATCGACGTTTTTGGATTTTTTTTACTTGTCGACTTATTGATTGGTTGATTAACTGATTGATTGATTGGTTGATTGATTGATTGACTGCCTTACTGACTAGAGCCCAAAACCAAACTCCAGACCCACAGCGCAGACAAAAACTTTAAAATTAATTGCCCTGTGTGTTGGCACTTTTTATTCTGGTACGTTTTGAATCAGGAAATGGACGAAAAATCTTGCTCCAAATCGGACAGTTTGTATAGGAAATCATATTGTTTTGAGTGCAATTTGGACTAAATTTGAACGAGTGGGTTTTCAAAGAGTTCAAAATTGCACGAGCCTTTAGGCGAGTGCAATTTGAGCTCTTTGAA
>JAOEHT020374171.1:0-17678 GCA_025448195.2 Parazoanthus atlanticus | reverse complement strand
CTACTACTACTACTACTACTACTACTAATAATAATAATAATAATAATAATAATAATGATAATAACCAACTTTATTTTCACAGGGTGGCCCATTCAACTACGAGGCTGGTATACAGGGGGACCCTGTTTAAAAAACATTTAAACTTACAATAGTCTATAAAAATTCTAAATTACAAAATATATTTGATTTCACGCAAGAGCGGATTTATTGCTGACAATTTGGAAACATTCTATAAGAAAAACACTGAAAAAAGCGTCTTTTGGAGCAAAGATACCTTTCAGGCCCTTCTCCGAAATTTCTGCATCCGCCCTAATCACACATACTCTTTGTGTATCAAATTGTTCAATGATGAAAGGTAAAGAAAATTTCGGAATATTTCTTGACGTGACATAAAATTTCAGAGTGGCTGCATGTCGTAAATTGTGGGAAAGCATGACAGGGATGGCAAATGTGCGTGAATGAGCTGTAGCCAGAAACAAACGCCAAACGGACGGACGTATAAACAGAATGGGTAGTTTGATCAACAAGTGTCGACATGGTGCGATTTTTACCCAAGATCGGGTAGAAAACACTAGTCCTTAGTCCGATCTGGCATCTTGCTCATATGCTTTGTGTTTGTTTACTTGATTCAGGGGAGAACTACGCTTATGAACTATATAAGGAACGGCACGGAGAAGAAGAGTTCAACCGAAAAATGGAAGAGGGCAAAAAGGTATTGTGGCATCAAGGAACGAAACGATATTTTCAGTTTCTTAAATTGTAGTGCAATGTTAACCGTATGCGACCATTCAGTAACTTGCCTGATCTACGTTTTTGGCTCTTTTGCTATTGTTCCCTTAACCCTTTCAGCTAAGCTAATTTATCAACATCTGTTTTCACCTTGCAATACCAATACAAAACAAGGTATTTTGTTATGAGAATTAAGAAGCTGATCACTCGCAGCAAACTCTGTTGGCTGATTAAGATGTTTCTCCTGGCGTGTCTAAGAGGAAAGTATGGAGACAGGTCAAGACAATTTAACAGCATATCATATGCCGTGATCGGGACTGAATGGGTTAAAACGATCCAGTACGTTGGACCGTATGGTCATTCCTCTGTTTTGCAGTTTGCAACTCAACTGCGCATGTTGGCAAATTTGGAGGATGTATTACAAATTACAACTAAACATTGAGTGTTCAAACCGATAACTGGCAAAAGAAATGGATAATGATCTTATTTATGTGATTTAAGGGGACTTTTGTAAAACTCACCCAGTCTCCGTACGGAAAATAAGTAAAAACCCGTAGTTTTCTGCACCTATACACGGATCAAGAATTTCAGACTTCCGGTCCAAATTCAAAAGAAAAGTGAGCACTTATTAAGTCAGGCTATTGTGTTTGGCGATGTTTAACAATGGTCTGACTTAATGAGTGCTCACTTTTCCTTTGAATTTGGACCGGAAGTCTAAAACTCTTGATCCGTGTATGAACCAGGCTTCACTGACTTGTTCTTTTAAGAATTCAGCCTTTCTGTCACGCAACAGCAAACATGACAGTCACGCTTCCGAGTACCACACGCTCGTTCCTCGTGTCACGGCGACTGACTCCCCTTTTCTCTTACTTCATCTCACATTACCAAATGTAAACGCAGCCTCTGCACTGTTAGCTCGTCCTGTTTTCTCTGCCAGTAGTTTCTTTAAACGCACAATTTCCTCTTGATATCTGAAGTGTAAGTAAAGGAAGCAATAGCATATTTTAAGTCTACACACAAATATCGAAAAACCTCTTCCTAAAAGCAATCAAACTACAGGGCGACAACGCCAAAACCCTGGACACCTCTATTTGCATAATATACATAGTTATTCAGGTGCTCTTTTCAGCAAGTATATGGTGCAGTAGCTGACTATCTTAGCTAGACTTGGTAAGCGGTTTACAAGGATTTCTGATTGACTGTATGTAAGTAACAGACCACAACACTGGGATTACCCTACCCCTTTCGAGAAAAGCGTGGGTTATTTATTTTAAGTTCACCGTTAGAATATCGAGAGATTAGACTTGTGGCTGGTTGAAAATGCGCGATCATAGGCAATGAATGTAAGTTATACAAGTGAAACTGATAACTCAACAGCGTCCAGTTACATAAAATCGTACGCCGGGCGTTAGTTTTAACGTTTACTGTAACGCATTAGCAAATCCTATGCAACAACATCGGGCGCAAGAGCGAACGTCCGACGTAAAGTATCGTGCAACTACGCTCACTACGGCGGAATAACAATAGCTTTAATCAAACAACACAATAAACTAAAGAAAATGCACGAAACAACACATTCACTCGCCGTCGTCTTTACACACTTCACCTGTGAAGCTCGTGCTTTACGTTCTAAAGAACGTGGACAACAGAATATCTTATCGTCCCCATACTTGATATCCTGTTTTCTACTTCATATTCAAGCACCTTTTATAAAAATTCAATAGTAAAGAATGAACCATAAAACAAAACAGATCAAGAGAACACGGCAGAGGCTGTTTTGTTTACCACTCGCTCGATCGATCACGAATTAAAATTTGCTGCGCCTTCAGTCATTCAATACTCCAACCATAGTTGATAGAACTAACTGGTTGTGAAGCTCAACATACTTCAAAAGGAGTGTATAAAGCTGCTTTGTTTTATGTTGAACAAACAGTGACCGTGCACATTGTTTGGTTTTACGTGTGAGCCCAAACGTTTCTACTGGTTAGTTGTTCATATGCATTTCAATACCTTCTGTGTTTTGTGCACGGTCAAGGCCAACGAACAAAAGAGATAGAGAACAAAAGCATATAACAAAGAAACTGGCCGAATTTCTTAAACCAGTTCGCTTTATTAACTATGCTCCAACGGATTAAAAGCAAACTCGCCCGCCGTAGTATTTCGCAAAAACCGCTGAAATAGACCAAGGCGGTGGCCGGAGATCGATCGATCGAGTGGTAAAAAAACCATATCTGCCGTGTTCCCTTGAACTCATAGAAAGTACAGTTCCAGTAGACGTCGTGGTAGCCGTTGCATTCCTAGAATGACAAGCTCCCTACTAAACCCAGGAGTATGACTCAAACCTTTTGAGCTGTGTTTGGACGTAATCCTGCAGCCGAGCCGACTGTTCCTCAGCCATCACGCATCTGGTGAGAAGTGAAGCACGCTCCCGCTCCAGCTCTTGCTGGGAAGATTCAAGGAGAAGGCGGATATTTAGCAAAATGAAAATGGCCGATTTCTGTAGACCGGCGTAGTTTGGGATAGGATAAGGTAAAAAGAAAGGGAAATGCCTTGCTCTCTAACATTTCAATCACCCGACCACACCCTACTTTTTCTCAACAGCAACATGTTTTGCCCTCTGATTCCCACCCCGGCATATCTCGCTAAGTTGAACAGACAAGCAGACAGACAGATAACAGGCCATTAGTGTAACAAACTAAATATAACGAAATTTTCTTTTTCGTTATCCACTTCTATCAGTGTCAATCGCAAAAAAAGTCACTGGTTCCGTTTCGTTTGCAAAAACGATTTAGCCAAACAGAGTTTCTTATTTAAGAAACATTAACTGAAAAAATTTCAAAATTTCGGTACTTTGCCTTACCAAAGCCACAAGAGTTGACAGTCAACTTCGAACAGTAAATCAGGAAAGAATCGGGTTTGCACCACTGTACGGAAGCTATCCCTATGTTCGATTTTGGGGCTCTTGTGCATTATGACACATGGTTTGGCTTTCTCTTTGAAAAGTAACAATGAAATCCCTTTGTAAAATCAAAGTAAACAGGAAAGTGCACCTAAGAGGATCAATTTTAAGCCTTTAAAAGTCCTCTAGAATCAACAAGGGCTTCGACCATTAAGGTTTGGATTGATTAAATTCTTGTAAATTCGATATGACATCAATTACACAAAACTTACGAGTTTAACACTCGTTGGTTTGGATGAAATGTAGTAGTTACGGTAAAAACCCTTGTAATGCAACCATAGTCGAGTCTGTGGATACACAATAGCCTTGAAACTTACCTGTGTGTTGAGTGTGAACTCTCGCAATTGAGTTCTGAGATTTCCCCAGCTACCTTCCGCCCCTGACGATGACATTACATTCTGGACACTGAAAACAAGGTGGTGTGTAAATTTGCTGCGCAGAAGCAAAGTATTATTCTATTCGAACGTCAGTGATCAATCAACAGGGCCAGCGAAAGTTCTCCAACACATGAGGGGAAGGGTGGCAGAATGTTCATAGGTAAGATTCACATGATTAAGATGTGAATGTCTCGGAAATTTTGGTTAATCACGCTTTCTGAAACATTACTTTCTGCAGTATAGTACCATTTTACACAATGTACCTAGGATCGCTGCATGGTGAACATGCCAACCCTTTCTGGCTAGGGAGGGGGCCTTAAAAAAATCTGAACTCACAAATGTTTGGCGGCTTTGTCTATTCAACTAACACTTTAGTTCCTCCAAGTCCCATAAATGGCTGTCTCTGTAATGGACCGACCTCACGTTCTGTTGAGGCAGTTAAAAATATCACGGATTCCGTTTAAATTGTGCACAGATGCAAACGTTAGCGCAGACAAAAGAACTAAAATTGCAAAGAAGACGAGGTGAAATAACACCCGCTACGAGATCTTTTTACCAGTCCAGTTCATACTGTAGCATGGACGCTTGCTAACTTAAAGCATGCGCTGTCGAGATCAACCGGTCTTGGATTGTTTTGGTTTTGGTATAATAATAATAATAATAATAATAATAATAATAATAATAATAACAATAATGATAACAACACAACAACAACAACTTTTTACTTGCCTCATTACTTTAAATACTATACAATCACAAAAGAGAAAAAGGAAAATATTTTTAAATATTTTAAAAGAGGTACTAGCACCCTGAAATAACTAGAAAGCCAAAAATACCAGGGAGCCAGAGTATCAAATTTAAATTGAATTACTAGGTCGAAGGGGGGCAAATACACACAACACCACATACATACACACACATACAAACAAACACATTCTACCTAATTTTGATGTAATGATAATAATAATAATAATAATAATAATAATAATAACAACAACAACAACAACAATAATAATAATAACAATAATAATAATAATAAAAGACCTCTTAAATACAAGAACTTACGATTTGGTATTCGTAGTATGTAATTTTTCTTCGCTTTGTTTCTTGTACTGATCAAAGTTCTCGGAATTTTTAGCAAGCTGAAACAGAAACAAGGGAACCCAATTAACCCACACCCACATTTCGTGCTATACTCAAATGTTCCATACGCAAAAGCTAGATGGTCAATCAATTAATCAAACAGACCTGTTGAAATAAGAATAAATAAAAATGCAATCAATTTTCATCGTCTTCTGTAGAAAACAGAGCGTGAAATTACCTGAACCTAGGAGACAAAATATAGTTCTCTAAACAGCTTGAATTACTTTTCTAACAACGACTGCTCTGAAAATGGAAAGCCTTATATTATTATTTTTATCGAACAATACGAGATTTTTTATTGGACTGGATTTGAAATTGTGCAAGAACTGCGTGTGGACAAGCGTGAAAACTGGGTATCAAAAGTATTTTAGAATGTTCTTAGAAACAAATAGGGTTGATCTTGCACGTGCAAAAAGAACACAAAGGCATTACCATCAGAACAACACACAAAAACCTTACGAGAACCTTGTCACTTTTTGGTATTGATGTTACCGTCATAAACATAAAAAATCTGTCCATTGTCTTAAAACTGGGCTTTTCAACCATTTCTTTTTAACAATAATAAGAACTTTAGCATTTTAGTCTAAATTAGTATTGGCATACACATTGTCGGCAAGTTTAGTTCTTGTTGTGTCGAGAATGTCCCAAAAGCAATTAACCTACTGTTGGTGCCGATGACGTCGGACCAGAACCAAAACTATGTAGTGTTTTAGAATTAGTAATAATAATAACGATTTATCGTGCCAGTGGATAGCTAGCAGGGTGCCTAATTCTTGCTACAAAGGAAGAAAAGTGATTTGAGAATGTTACCGTCTAACCTTACCAAACTATATTTCTAATGTAGCAAAAACGAAAAATATAGACTTTCTAAATCATATATAATAACTTAAGATAACTCCCTGGAAACAGATCATCAGCTGCATGCAACACACTTTTTACTTCTCATACCTTCTTTTTGAGAAATGCGACTGATCGTTCTGATTCTTTTAATGCTGTTGTAAGATGAGTGATTTCACGTGTCTGAAAATAAAACAGGTTATAACACTTAGGAGAATTGCAGAACTTTTAAGTAAATTAACCCTTTCAGCACAAGAAACGTCAATTGACGTAACACTAATTTTCCTCACCTATCACCATATTAGTTATAAACAGTCGCACCTCATTTTTAAGAGTTTGAAGTATGCGACCAAGTATGCGACTAAACAACAAATTTTACAGTCATATTGTAAGGAGAATATATTTGTTGATAAACCTGCTGGGGTTTAACTCTTAAAGCGCTTTGGTGGGATATTTGGCATTTTTTGCACCTTTTTACCAATTGCTACAAAACTTTTGGAATCCGCAAGATTTTTTGGATCTTCTGACCAATTACCTTAATATGTTACAAGCTGTAGTTTGTTAGTAGAAATATTGTTTAACGCTAAATAGATGATGAAACTACGACCATAGAATAGAAACTGAAACGAAGAGCAACTTACAATGTCTGTTAAACTCACCTGTGCAGTTTGAAGTTCCTCGTCAGTTGGAAACTGAAATTCTTCATCAACCACTGTGGAATGAAGACCCTCTCTTTTACCGCCCAGGTCAAACTGTGCAAGCCTTGCGTGTAGAAACAAATTATTTTTAATTATTTCCTTTGGTATCATTTCTTATCGCTTTTTTCTCTGCAGCATAAAATTGTCATCAGCATCATCATCATCATCGTTACTATTACTATTAAAATCATACATATTACTATTAACTCCATAACACACGTCATCACCAATATTTCTTAGGTTGATTAAATTATGACACTTGTGTGTTGCATCAATATCGCAATCAACCTTTTATCACTTCATAATCCTCCGTACAACCGCAAAATCATAAAGATCATTATGTGGGGATGTGATCATCTTATAGATAGAATTTTCAGAGAAGAACCACTTATCAACCATATTATCGCAACTACAACTAAAACATCGCCAACCCAACAGAAACCATCACTGAAAACATCGCCATGATACTGTATCTCTCAAATGGTAGCATCACGAGTCACAACTGGTACACATAAGTATTTATAGAAATAAATAAAATCGAATGATGCAAGTAAAGAAAACCAAAAGGCCTTATTATATTTTCGTGACTGCCTAATCGCGAAAAAAGACAATAAAATTAACCCCCATCGGAAAAGTCAAAAGTCAATTTTTACAGAACATCGGTTAACAATCCTATTGTTTTGATCATCTTCATTATTATAATCATTGTCATTAATACTTTCATTAGCGTTATCATCTTCATCAGCATCAGAAGCACCATCATCGTCATCATAACCATCGTCGTCAAATTTTCGTCCATGATCATCACCTAATTTACACCAGTATTACCAGTCACTGTCATGAACATCACTAACATCAACATCATCATCTTCGTTGTTGACGTCTACATTATCCTTGTCCTTATCATTGTCACTATCACTATCACTATCACTATCACTATCACTATCACTACTCATTATCATTTGTATCATTATCATTATCATTATCATTATCTTTATCATAATCATAATCATAATCATAATCATAATCATTATCATTATAATCAAACACGCCTTACCTGTAAGCTGATAACAGTTTCTCGTGTTTCCGTATCAAATCTTTCATAGATGCCTTTAACTCCCTCAATCTGGTCTCCAAGGTTTCCTCTCTCTTCTCGTGAGCATCACGGATCTTCCTCACCGTTGCGTCTATGTAGGATTGCAAAGATTCCAGGGAGAATTGTTTTCGGGTATTTCCCGTCTGGCCACAAAACACCTAAATATAAAAGTTTGATATTTAGCCCCCTCAGTCAGTAGACAACATTAACTTCCATTCCTCCCTTTTTTGCGTTCGCAATTCTCTTATCATCCCTGAACCAATTTTCTCTGCGTTATATTCGTACTCCATTACATCAGCAAACACCAGAAAGTACCTCTCTCCTCCGCAGAGGCTTCAAGAGAGAGAAAGAGAGAAGAGGGCGCGCGGGGAATCATGGGAAGGAGGAAGAAAGCGAAGAAAGGGAGAAGAGTAACTTCCACAGCTGTAATTGAAAATCATGTTTCAATCGAAACATGTTAATAAATAGGTGCATTATTTTACTCTCGTAAAAAACTTACTGTGCACTAAACACAACTGGCCGGTTACTTACACGAAGTCTAAATCTAAACCAGTGCGAAACTATAGTTTTCAACACCTTTGAACAAAGGAATAACATCGGCTAAGATTTTGGCTTTGTTAAAATAACCGGCCCAACCGATTTTGCAAATGAACAACAAACCTTTAGAAACATTTGGGCTTACAAGCAAAAAGACAATCCGCTTGGTTGCATATTGGTAACATATTGATGTCAATGTGCGAGTGAACACATAACATTATTCAGCCCATTCATCACACATTCACCGCTATATCGTGAACATATTGCTGTAACATATTGATGTCAATGTGCGATTGAACACATAATATTATTCAGCCCATTCACCACACACTCACAGCCATATCGTGAACATATTGCTGTAACATATTGATGTCAATGTGCGAGTGAACACATAACATTATTCAGCCTATCCATCACACACTCACCGCTATATCGTGAACATATTGCTGCAGCCTATTGGTGTACTCCACATTCAGCTCCTTGAACCTGTATTCTAGTGTGTTGTTTTCCTCCTGCAGTCGCCCGCTTTCACTATTTGCTGTGATCAGTTCCTAACCAGCGATGAGATAATGTTTAGCTTATAATATTGTTCACTGAACAACTAAATGAAAGTTATAAAGTTACACACGTAGTTGAACCTAACTAATATAAAGGAGCCCGTTTCCATTTTTTGCATTCTTCTATTTTTATGTCTTCTTCCCAATTTCCTCCAAAGACAACAATAATAACAACGACAATGGCAACAATAAAAACGAAAATAACATGAACAGTGAAAACAACAGCGGTAATATCAACAATGACGACAAAATCGACAATATCAACGATGACAACAACAATGTCAATATCAAGAACAACAACGGTAATATCAACAAAAACGAATGACAACAACAACAGTGACAAAGTCAACAATGTCGCCAACATAAACGAAGAAGACAACAGATCAACAACAATAACAAACACGACAAAAACAACGACAATATCATCAATACAGCCAACAATAACAAAGATGACAACAATAACAACAACAAAGACGACAAAAATAACTGCGACACAACAACAACTGACAATGACAATAAAAATAACGACAACCACTTGAACAACAATAATTGCAATGACGTTACGTTAATAAACACGACAATGGAAATAACAAAAGTGATTATGAGTATTTAGTTTTATACGTTCAGTTACTAAGTTAACGAAACTGAAACTGACAACGCTTTCACTTACCGCTGTCTGTTGAGCAAATTTTCGTTGACTCTCTCTGTACATCGACTTTGACGTCTTCAAGTCTTCTTGAAGCTTCGAACTATTGACCAAGACAAACATCAGCCCAGTAACCTCCCAACCCCGACAGACACATCAGCCCAATACTAGATGTGTCCACGAGACAGCACTTTTTCTTATCTCGATGTTTTTAGAAAGTTTGTCCCGTATGTTGTTTGTCACACTAGCGAATAAGTATTTGGTACGTTGTTAACTTACTTTTTTCAAGTTGTTACCCTAAATGAAACATTTATAATAAATTCACGAAAATGCACTGCATGTTGGAAGATCATTATAACCGCTGCACTAACTCTGGAGCTTTCATCAGACTCAGATTCAAATGGTGCTGACATGAGCAAAAAAAAAATGAAGAAATTTCGTGCAACAAGCGCAGTACCACATGCGAAAAGTCCGAAATTCGAGCAAAATGAAAATCTACAGGGAAGCCTGAAGTATTTGGAATTCAAATTTAAAAGAAGATAAATCTTAAAAGGAAGGATTAGGAAAAATGGCGCCCAGATCTCGCTAAAGACGAGGGCCATCAAACAGGTACGGGCCGTTAAAACATCCACTTTACGGAGGAGGCTAAGTGTACAATAGCGAAATACAAAATGGCCGAGAATTTACTTACATTCTTTCTTCAAGTTTCTTCATCTGTAACTGGTGTTGAGAATGCAGTACATCTATTCGCCCGTCCCGTGCATGACTTGTCTGTAGCAACTTTGTAAACAATTATAATATGCTAGTAAGAAGAAACTGCAAGCTCGCTAAAGAAAACCAATAAAGAAAAAGTCACAGATAAGCCATTGCACTCAGAGCAAAGCCATTATGTTGAATCATCAAAAACCAAGTGGCCCAACAGTCCCGCGTAATAGGATGGCAACTTATTAAACGAATAGACTAAAATTTCAAACTGAGGTTACCGCTACCTTCCTGTAGATCATCCGGGTCAAAGACATTACTTTTCTGCAAGGATTTATGAACATTTGTCTAAAAATATCATTAAAAATACAAAGGCGAAAAATAATGACGTTCGTGAACCACTGCCTTCTGCAAAATTCATGTCTTGAACGCCGGCCATTTCTAATTTTTTCTAACTACCTTCACTTGCTTCAATTTTTGATCTGAGATGATACTTGAGTGTTTGTTCAAAGTGCCACACGTCTAATCCTAGCTTTCCTTCCCTGTTCCCAGTCTCTTGGGTGTGTAAAGAGGAAAGCGCCTGGGAATGAGGTTGTCTTGCTTACCTGTTTCTCCAGCTCAAACTTTTCAGACTGCAAGGAAATGAGGCTCCTCGAAAGATCATCCTGAAGGTTAAAAGGTTAAAAAATTGAATCGTACTCCTATGCGGATCCTCAAACGATCATTCTGAAGCTGAAAGATTAAAAGTGTGAGTTGTGCTCTTAAAGGTTTCTAAAAGATCATTATGAAGGTAAAAGATTGAAATTGTGAGTCGCATTCGTAAAATATTCCTTAAATACTCAGCCTGAAGGAAGAATATTGAAGGTGTGAGTCGTGTTTAATAAGAATCCTCTAAAAATCATCCTAAAGGCGAAAGATTGAAGGTGTGAGTTTTATTTCTATGGGGTGTGAGTTGTAGTCGTACGACGGTCTAAAGAGACCATCCTAAAGATGAAAGGTTGAAGGTGTGAGTCGTGCTTTTATGAGGATCCTCGAAAGATCATCGTGAAGGTTAAAGATTGACGTTTAAGTCGTACACTTGCCAATGTTGTCTTGGAACAGAACTACATCTATTAAAAAGGATTGTAAAAAGTTACCTTCTCCCTCAAAGAGCTGCGGGAGAACTTGCTTGCCAGCTTCCTTAGCTGTCCGTAGTAGTCCTGGGTTTCAAAGTACAAGACAGTAAATACAATCAGAAACACGCAAACAGACAGTCAGACCGAGAGAAAGAAATCAAGGCAGACACGCAGAAAGACAGAAAAGGAGAAAGTAGTTTCAGTAGTAATAATGTATTGTAATACTCTCGCACTATAACCCATTTAAACAAAAACGTAGAGTTGCTTTTCTTAAAAAGTTGGACTTGTGATTAACAATATTATTAAACTTATTTTCTTTATTATTGCTGTTGCTGATGATGTTGCTACTTTCAAAGTACGCTTTAGTGCCCATCAACAGTAGCTTCAAGTTGAGGCAAAGTTCAGAAATACAGCACTAAAACGTACGAGAAGTTGGAATTAACCTCAACATGAAGTTATTGATTATGCATATCCTGGCGCGTAATATAAAAGTCGTCTATTATTTGTTAGTAATGTTTAATATTGTTTATTTGGGCGGACGCTCAAGTGGATAAGTAGGCAGCAAGACAGACAGACAGACAGACAGACAGACAATCAGACAAACAGAGAGGAAGACAAGGAAAAACAAACAAACAAACAAACAAACACAAACAGAAAAGCTGGCTGGTAGGCAGACAGGCCAACAGACAGATGTAACAATATAACTTAAAATCGAAAAGGCAGACAGACAGACGAAAAGGCAAACAGACAGACAAACAGAGAGACACAAACAAACAGAAAAGCTGGCTGGAAGGCAGACAGACAGATAGACAGCCAGACAGACCGACAGACATTTGAAATGTTCAATATGTCGCCGAGTGTTAATTGAAAACCGAAGCCATGCCAGCGTACCTGCATCTGTTTGATCTGATCTTCCTCCTTGTCCTTCGCCAGCTTATCCTTCATGTTCACCAAACCAAGCAACTCAAGACCCAGCTCGTCATTCTTGGTCACCTAATAAATCATCAACTCTCAGTTAACAAACAAGTTATTTATTCAAGAAAATTGGCGACATCACCAGAACAACAAAAAGAGATCTAAAAGAGACATATTGGCCATTTTCGTTGTTGTTACACTTTACTAAGAAAATAGTCATTCACAGCATAAACCAGACTATCCAAGGATACGGTGATACATTATAACAAAACAATAGGCTCATAATTCCCCTTACAACGCACACACGTCCTGGCACACACGCCTCAAATGGTCTTATCCATTAGCTTCAGCTAAACAGAAACAGAAGAGGTCACATGTGTTTCCAGATGTATGGACTTAAAGTTAAGGTAATTACATATATAAATACATTTCAGGTGCTCCCCGCGGGGCTTTTCAGCCACCTGTTCACAGCAAGTATATGGTTCAGTGAATGAGGGTCTTAGTCAGACCGCTATCAGCGGCCCACAATGATTTGTCTCAGGCATTAAGTTACGCCCTCAGTTAATATACCACAACACCGGGATTACCCTACTCTTTTCGAGGAGTGCGTGGGATCTTTTAAGTCCCCCGAAAGAACGTCGAGAGACTAAACCAAAGGCTTAACGTCCCTGTCCGCGGACGGTGTGGCGAAAGAAAGTCGCCAGAAGTTCAACTCTCGACCAGGCCGAGGATTGAACCCGGGACCTCCTGGTTGTCAGTCAAAGATCTTACCAACTACACTAACCTCGCACACACAGGTGTAACATTCCTTTGTTTTCCAATACAGCCGCCTCTCAATAGAAAAAATTTGCATCCGGAAAGCTCAGAAATTTGGCCCCTAAATGCTAATGTGTCTCCTAACATTACCTCTCTCTGGTAGTCTTGTGTGAGCGCAATGTGGTTGGTCTTGAGGACAATATATTCATCCGCCAACTCTTTCCGATCGATCTCCAGCTGGTTCAGCCGGTCGTGCGCTTCATTTGCCGCCCTCCTCTCTCTCTCAAGCGCGTTATCAAGCTCCAACACTCGGTTCTCAAGGGCAAGGACCTGGGGATCAGTACACACAGTGAATACTTACTCAGACTGGCGGCATTCGATTAACGACAAGCGGTCACTACCCATAATACTTTGCGTGTTGTATATTTTGATTAATGACTAAAAATTAGTTTAACTTTAAAATGGCTTTTAGACCGTCATTTTGTTTTATGCTGTGCAGGTCGACTACATCATATTGCTTACCATATTTGGCAGTTGTTTACCCGAATCAATGCAAACTAAAATGCGCATACGCAAGAGCAAATCGTGCGAAAGAAAAAATGAAATTTGCCTTTTTCTTGCGTTTGCGTCTTCGCCTGTGTCACCTCGATTCACGTTTGTTTTATTTGCACTTGCGTCTGCGTCTGTGCTCACGTTCTAGTGTGAACTAGGATTAAGCAGAGCCTTTAGTGTTCTTACGTCTTTCCGTGTGACTTGTATAAATATACACGGATGGAGTTACGGCGCGTGTTTCTACTTCTTAAATCTAAGCAGAGTATTTTAGATAGCCTAAAGTCTTTAGTCTGTGTGACAAACTCACTAAGGGTGGGGAATTATATTTTTAAGTGCATATAACTGTTGGGAACACGCGCGAAGCCTGAGAATGAGATGACAAACGCGCGCGAAGAAAAGCCGCATGAAAGAAAACTTAGAAATTGTCTTCTCCCAGGCGTCTTTGCTGTGTGCGCGTCTTTCACGTGAGATCGACTACTCGCTTGTAACATAATCGCCCGACCACTGGGCTTAGCGGGTCTGTCACACTGGCGAAAGCCTTTAAACACTTAATAATATAGTTTTAGACAGTTTTCACAGAGCTTCAATGAAAGTGAATTCTGTGTTAAAATAATGTTAAAATCATTGATTAATTGATTGATTCTTTATAGGGAAAAACTGTTGAAACGCATAATCGCTGTTGTTTGGGTACTGACTAACTCCAGGGGTCAAGTTTAAGGAAAAATTCTGGCTGTACATGGGGCAACCCAGAGTTCATTTTGTGGTTGTCCATCACAAGTTGAGCTCGTCCCATATTTGCGACTTCGAGAGTTTTTCTTTTTCGTTGCTGTGGCAGTTTTCTTAATTAGGCCAAACCAATTAAATATCCTGTTTTACGAACATTCCATCAAAAAAAATAAGATCGGAAAAAAACAAAAACAAAAACGGGTTTTAAAATATTATTAGAGCATTACTTCAACAATTAACTCTTTCTCATATACATGTAAATGCTGCTAGTAATTTGCACACGATTGATAATCACTGAACTTTTAAATAAGTTTATAAAGTAAATAAAATTGTATTTTCGATGAAACAAGATGAAGAAGTTCGTGACATGCAAGTCGTGCTTCACGCTCAAACGCTCACGTGTTGTCGATTTCCAGACAGCATGCAGAATGGCGCGCGTCCAAGTCAAAATGATTATTCGGATTTCTCGAGATTATGTTATCTCCCGCAGAAAGACGCTTTACTTAAGCCCGGTTTCCATATAATCGCTCCCGTCGCTACTGTCGTCGAAAAACGTGTTTGACACAAAAATATTTTTTGAGCGATGCTAGCGATACGATGTTTCCATATAATCGCCGCTGTCGCTCGATTTCTTTAACTCGGTAGGAGAGCTTGGGTCGAACAACAATATTTGAGCGCGAATTTGGCGCTATTTTCAAAATGGCGGCGGATGCGAACGAACGATTTCGTATACTACAGCTTCAAACAGGCGTTATGCTTGTACTTACTGCAATACAGCGCAGGAGAAAAAGAGAACGACAGATAGATATTTTCGTCAACTCCTGATTCTGTGCTGGTTTCCACAGATCCGCCACTGTCTTCAAGAGTTTCAGACCTGGCTTGGGTTTGATCATTTGTCTCACCTTGCTCACTGACGCTGTTGTCATCTTCGCTGTCTACCTCGACTGGGTTCACCGATATATTTGACACAGTTGGTCTGTGGCTTATATATTGTTGAAGCCAGTCAAGGCCTGCAAAATCTTTGGGTACGGGAACAGCATCCCTGCCAGATCCCAAAGGAATCGACTTGACTTTCTTCAGATACCTCCTGTAACCAGTCGTGACATTTTTTTATTTTTTCTCCGCATCAGCGGCACTCATGTCAAACGTTTCGCTGATCTTAGCCCAGCAGTTCATCTTAATATACTTGTCTTTATAACTTTTACTGTACTTATTGTAAAAACAGTCATATTTTTGCACTTCTTCCATAAAGAAGACAACATTCACTTCTCCACTGCACGCCATTTTGAAGAATGTGAGAGGAAGTGACGAGTTGCACTACCGGATGTTTTCATTGTGTGCATTGCACTCTGGGAAGCATTTTTGTCGCTACCGTCGCTGCTAAAATTTGAAGTGGTTTCCATTAACAAAATACACCGTCGCTGCTATTGAAACTGTCGCCGAGGTAGAAATTTTCTATCTCAGCGACGCTCATCGCCACTGTTGCTCCCGTCGCTACTTTCGCTGAAGAGTGTGTTTCCATATATCGCTACCGTCGCTGAAACACGTTTTTCGACGACAGTGGCGACAGTAGCGACGGGAGCGATTATATGGAAACCGGGCTTAATGTAGAAGGCGCGCGCTTGTTAACTACTTTATGTAAATCATTAAGAGTTTTAAGTAAAACATGATTACAAGACTCTTCTGTTAAAACAACTATCGCTATTGAATACAGAAATGCCTGATTATTATAAAAGGAAACATAAAACGCCTGCAAAACCATCTTTCCAAAACTCATAGCAAAGAAGGGTTAGCGCCGTGGAAGCTTGGGTTGTGTTAAATCTTCTCGCGTGTTATTTAAAAAAACATGAATTGTATGCACGAGATGGCGTAATTGACTGAACAGCGCGGGCTTTCTTATTCTTAATTCCTACGCGTCTAAGTCTCTATACAAAAATATGCTTGAGATAACATTTAGCTGTTTAGTTATATTAAAAAAGTACCTAAATCATTTCACAATGTTTACATTCTTATTTTCAACATCGCGCAAAGCGGATTTCAAGAGAATTATTGCACGATTACGCGACTTATCTAAGTAAACTATTTACGCAAAACGTTATAACATGTTTATATTTTGTTTTTCTAAACTGTAGCTTACCTTTATCCACGTTGGTAAACGTCGAGATTACAAGTAAAGCAAGCAGCAGCGAAAGTTTGACAAGCGGATCCATTGCTAAACACGAGTCAAACAAAATATAAACTGCTCTTAGATTATCTACGTCACAAACTAAATTGTCAACCTGGCGTTGGTTACCCATGCTCCAACATTACCTGACATTTTAAATCTTTTTATGAACTTTAATTTACTTGCACTTACACCAAAGCTTACTTGTCCACTCACACCTGCACCTGCACATCTGCAAGTGATGGGCTCTGTCCCGTTTGTAGATTACATGATTTGATTAGATTAGATAGCGATATGGCATTGATCTTGCTAACAAGACTTGAAGTCTCTTATTTCGCCAAAAACGTTTCACTATTAAGGTTATAGTTACAACTGCACTTTAGAGTATTGAATTTGTATGGTGGGAGTAAACAAAAGGAAAGAAGGACTCAAAGGGACTATGTTACGTTTATGACAAAGTTACTTCATTTGCAAAGTGTGAGTAACAGTGCACGAACAATAGTCCGCGGGCTATTTCAGCATAAGCAAATTAGCAATGTTATGTACAAATCTTAGCTGGTTATTAAATTACTAGCTTTATGATTGGTTTTACAACTGATGGTTATCAGTACATAATCGTCAGTCATGTACATGTAGCTGCTTCCAAAATAAAACAACAGGTGCTTCTGAAATCCGAAATATACTTTTAAATAATCTTGTTTTACACTAATCCAGCTTGGTTTCCACTAAAATCCCGTTCGGTTTACAAGCATTTCAGGAAAAAAAACCCTGTTATTTACTAATTAAAAACAATTATTCCACTCATATGTGCTGGATACAAGATGATTATAGCCAGCCCAGCCCTGCGCGCTATTTTAATAGCGTTAAAATAGAGTTAAAACTCGTATCAAGAGAACGTGAAGGGCGGAGAGGGAGTCTACGTATAGGGGCCGGGATATGTGAATTTTCAAAAAGGTTATTTTTTATAACAGATGCAGCCGCTCGCGGCAATAGCCAGAGAAGAGAACTCAGTGAGCGATATTTGAAAAACCGGACCACCGGTACGACTTCAGTTCACAACTTAATGGGGTTTTGAGAACTCAGAGAGCAAACATTTATTTATTTATTTATTTATTTATTTATTTATTTATTTACTGATTTCGTGCAGAGCACGGGGTACACAAAACAAA